>JAFBJS010000456.1:482495-501545 GCA_016785265.1 Paraplagusia blochii
TTCTCCCATGAATTTAATTCAAAATTTAAATTCACAACACGATAACATGTGTTGTAATAAGAGAGTATGTGAGATAAAAGGTAGGTATTCTTCTTTTTACTCTTATTATTTCAGTATTTTTTTTAACTAACAAAAATATTTGATGAGGAATCTGAAGTAAACAACAAGTAAACAACAAGTAAATACATATTTTTCACAACCGAAGCGCTGAATTGTTCGTCAGGTGTGGAGATCCTTGGCCCTGACCTTGAGCCTCCGTTTATTAGAAGAGAATGAGTCGTCAACCTCACCACAAGGATGAATGAACAAGAGGATCACATTTCATCCATCACAGCAGTACTTTGATAATTGATAATCAATGGTGCAGTGTTTTACAGAAACCCCTCCAGTCAAGACAAAAGCATCAAAACAAACAGCGTTTACTGCAGTGAATTGATCTGAAGTGAAAATAATTATTAGTAACTGAAGAAGAAAGCCTTTTCAGTGGAATCAGGGACTGAGGAAAAATATTGTACACTGTGTCACCTGTTAGTGCTGTGATCCAGTCAAATAAACTCTGAGAGACTGTTGAAGAGTTCAGCCTTTGACGGGGGTATAAATATTTCAGAGTGATATTAATTTGAACCCTGTGTTTCCTGCAGCAGACAAAAAAAATCATATTCCCTTTCAGGGAACGGTGGACAATTACTTGTCAGTGTTTGTTTTCGACCCTAGTAGCAGAGCGGTCCTCATGAAGGAGTCCATTCTAGGACAGATTTGCTACTGAATGAGCAAATGTGGTCAGAGTCGACCAGGAGCAGAGGAGAAGGCGAAAAGAGAACATGACTTAAAACTGACTTATAACGAGATTAAGAATAATTTATGTGAAGTAGGACTGATAGACAGTCAATCTGATATTATAATCTAAGAAGATATGGCTTGATGATCATGAGATAATAAAAAAACGTTTTTATGTATGTATCATGGAGCAACGACATTTATTACTAATAGTCTGCAATTTCCAGTGGGCTCACCAACCAGAGGAAGGCTCACAGAAGGGTGCAGTGTGACTTGGGTGGCAGTGGTGGAGACTGCTGCACCTGCAACCAGGGCCACAATACCAATTTTTGTGGACTGAGGCTAATAATAGGATGATGATGATGATCGATGACACACAACAGTTTAAAGAGGCAATATGACAATATGTACCTTATAGGCCTTTGTGTTGACAGAGTGTGTGTGTCATAATTTCCTTTCCAACCCACTGGAAACACATCTCTTCTCCCCAACATGCAACAACGATTGATAAATGAGTTTTTGCCCCTTCCTTGGAATCAACAAGCTTCTCCAGAATGTTTTTTGCGTAATTATAAAATTGTGTTACCTGCGGCTGGTTCTTCTTCACCAACATCACTTTGTGTCTTCAGAGGAGAATTTAGATTGGCTGACAGCCGTGGATCACTGGTAGTTGCATCAACACTGCTAGTCTCTGCAGCTGGATGACTAATATTACATTTTGAAGTTAGTGTAGGCGTCTCATTTACAAATTCTGTCACTTTTTCACATCTTTTGGCTCGTAATGCTTATCTTTTTGGCCCTGCTCTTGCTTTACCTTTGGCTTGACGTTTTGTGAAAATCAATACTGAAAGTGCATATCAATAGGTCAGGATCTACCAGTAGATCTCCAAAGTAATGTTGGTAGATCCTGAATAATAACATTAAAAAATAATAGTAATAAAAACAGATATGTTATTGTATTTCAAAATGCTAATCACTGGGCTAAAGTGAGAATTATATAGATATTGAGTCAGACAGTACAACAAATATATAACAATGTATAGAATAGGAAAGGTAAGGAGAAGGAAGCCTGAGGATCTGTGGGTGGGGATGGTGCACCTCAGTCGTAACCTGGTGATAGTAGGGTATTCGAACCAGGGACTTTGCAGACCCAAGTCTGCTTCCTTACCCACTAGGCCACCAACCACCCAGGATATTTATAGGTCAATATAATTAATGTTTTCAATCACGGTAGATCACTTCAGCCTGGACATTTGAAAAGTAGCTCACAAGACAAAAAAGTGTGGACACCCCTGGTGTGAGTTGACTCCCACTATTTTCTGTCACGTCATCAACAACCTGAAGGTCCTCTGGTGGCAAGGCCAGGGACTGCAGCACCATAAGACTTGTCATAATAATATATAATAATAATGTTATATTTTTCTATATTTTGTGGATTTCTTTTTGTGTTTTTTGATCTGTTGATTATATAAATTGTCTTATATGTGATGCCATTTTAAATGTCTGTCATTGGTTTGGAACTCAGGGTTCACCAACTAAACCCAGTAAGGTGTTGGCTTTGTCCAGTGTTCAACACCTTAAGGAAGGCTAGTAGGGTGTAGTGTGATTTGGGTGGTGATCGTAGAGACCCAGGTAAGCTGACAGGATGAACTGATACCAACTGAACAAACTTTTATCATACATTTATGTGCGTTACATGTGTGATGAAGCCTCAGGATGAAGTCTGACATTCTTTAGAATTTAATGAAGTAGAAAACATAGAACATGCTAATGCAAGACAACACACCTTATTAATTTGACATTTTGGACATGGCAGCAGCACGGACAGAAGAGGAATTCGCCTCGTCTCCCCTGATCACACTATGAATCCAAGGTAAATATTTGGACATTTTCAGAAAGACGCCATATTTCTCAAGCCTGCAGGGTCCGTCATAGCTCAGGATTCCAGCGACAAACACATCCCCAGTAACAGGGTCTTTAACAGCCAGAGCTCCTCCTGCGTCACCGTGACAAACGTTTTCCCTAAACTGTGAAACGTCTGTGCAGAACATGTTGTCGTCTACCTCTGGTCTGAGGGGGTTCTGGTCATAATAAGCCTTACAGCTGGACTGATTGGCAACTCGAAGGACAAGATATTTAAGAGAAGTTGCAAGAGTCAAGTGAATGCCCCAGCCCCAGCCTGCGATGACTCCCTTGGTGGAGGTGTCCAGGTCCTGTCCCTGCTCCGGCAGAGGGATCGGAGTCACTTTATCGCTCATCACTACAGGCTCCTGCAGCTTGATCAGAGCCAGGTTGTCTTTCCAGATGGAGCGGTTCAGAAAATTTGGATGGAGAACAATCTGTGGAGGAAACAGATTTCAACCTGTGTTATTGTTCTACAGTGAGCTTTAAGGTTCCTTAATTCTACCAAAGGTAATATTTAAGGGAACAATGACCTCAGATGACAAGCCTGGTCCTCTCAGCTCTCAAGGAAGGCCATTAGCTGCATTCTTTATGTTTAAGTTAATTTGACCTTATGAGATATGGTCTCACAAGGGACAAAAAATCATCAACGACGACAACGAAAAAAAACAAAACATTTTTGCTCATTTATGCAGATCAGACTTTGATAAACAAGGCCTGGGGGCCTGAAGTGACCCGTCTGACATTTTAATCTGGTCCGCCAAACATCCAAATAATACTCTCCATCTTTTCCAATGCCAATGCCAACAATTCACTAATAGATAAATGTTTTTTTTGTACCTACCTTTTCCACCTTCACTTCACTAGAAGCATTAGCTTCTGGCAGGCCTACAATTCCCATATACACCTTTGGAGTTAAGGGAACTTTCCCCTTAATTGCCTCTCTGTTCTTCCTGACAAATAGGTTGGTGCCAGTCGTTAATACCCAGCGGTCAGTGATGAGAGTACCCCCAGCATAACCTCCACCCAGCACATCGTCAGAAAGGTGGACCATAACCTGCCAGGGGACGTGAGGGGCCAGAAGTCCCCCAATCATTCGCTTGGATCGTGGGGGTTGAAACCTCGACGCTGCAAAAATATGATAATTCCCATTGTTACGTGTTCAGTTTCTATAAATATATATCACTCACACACATTCTGAGATTTTGTCCTTTTTAACACCTGTTTGAAAAAAACATTGTTTCTGGAAATACAAGAGAACTTTTTGCTATAAGTCATTGAGTGAGTCAGGTCTGGTGACACGGTGATTAGAAAAAACAGTATCTGCAGGAGGAATCACTCTGTAGAAGTTGAATGAAAGTCTCTAGCACAGATATATATATATATATATATATATATATATATATATATATATATATATATAAATAGTATATATATATAGATATGTATTTATTAATATACGAAATATATGAAATATATAATTTTATGTATTCATATGCATATACAGAGATTTTGTCCTTTTTAACACCTATTTGAAAAAAACATTGTTTCTGGAAATACAAGAGAACTTTTTGCTCTAAGTCATTGAGTGAGTCAGGTCTGGTGATTAGAAAAACAGTATCTGCAGGAGGAATCACTCTGGAGAGGTTGAATGAGAAAGTCTCTAGCACAGATATAAATATATATATATATATTAATAGAATATGGATATTCTCTATATACATAAATATATATATACGTATATATATCATATAATGATATACATACATACAGTCATGGAAAGAAATGATTAGACCACTCTGCTGTTTTCTTCAATTCCTTGTTCATCTTAATGCCTTGTTCCACTAAAGGTTTATCACCTGGGGGAAACAATGAACACAAAACCATGAAACAACAAACACAAAACCATGTAATGACTAAAAGCACTGTATTTGTCAGTACAATGATATTGCTAGTGATGTAGGAACGGAAGTGATTTTTGTCACTGTCAATAAAACCATGAAAAATGGCCAGAAATCAGCTCTGAAATTAAACTGAATTATGAGCCTTTTTTGTTTATTTGTCCAGATTAATGTAGATTAAGTGGAACCAGACTTTTTAATGGACAAGAAATTAAAGAAAGAGTGGTCTAATCATTTTTTCCATGACTGTATATCATTACTCATTCATTCTTCTTCATCCACGTATCTATTACCAGGTCTCAGGGGCAGCTGTCTCCACAGCAGCCACCCAAATCACACTGTGAGCCTTCCTGTGGTTAGTGTTTTGAGTGTTTTTTTTTTCATATTTTCTGTATATACAGAACATTTTTTTACACTGTGGTATAGTAGAATAAAAACAACTGCATTTTATAAATAACAAGCCATACTGTATCATATTGAATACAGATTATATTGTATGTCGGTGCATGTGTGTTTTGAGGTGTCTTACCTGACACTGAGCGTTCAGCTGCCTCGGCCTGAGCGACCCAGGTTAATGCTGCCAACATGAGCACTGTGATAGAAAACCTTTAACCAAAAGCAGAGCCATGTGTTGAAAAACTTAAGAAAAGTTCATTAGGTTTCATGTAAAATGCTAAAACTTAGTAAAGTAAGAGCTGTTTGTCTCCAGACAGACACTGACACTGATATTGCTGCATTAGAACCTTAAACATATACAGAAATACTCTGGCGCCCTGGTGCAAACATGAAGATCTCACCCCATTTTGTTGACAAAAGGTTCTTCTCCTGTTAGTTAATGGTTTGTTGCAGTGAATTAAAGTGTTGTTCTTCTGTCTGCTGAAGTACTTATATCGATTTTAGGTTCTGTTGCAATGTGGATATCTGGCCTAGTCAAAGAAACAGTTGTGCAATTTCTCTAAGCACACATTACATTTTTACAGCAGGTATCAGAAACTGGCATCTGAGGTCATCAGTGATTTCTGTTATGATGAAAATCACAGCAAAAGAAAGAAATTTCCTAACAGCAATGTTGTTACATATACTGGACACTTGCAATACATTCAATTAAGATTGCAACCTATAAAAATATTTGTTTATTTCTCATTTGGAATTCCATGTGTGTATTGATTATTTGTGCAATGCACTGACTTTGTTGGGCCAGATGTTGGCACTATTTGTACTGGAAACACTAGTAACATGGTATTAAATGGAATAGGAGTGAAATTAAATGTAAGGTTGCACTATTTGTATTTGTAGATAGATACATAGATAAATAGACAGACAGACAGACAGACAGACAGACAGACAGACAGACAGACAGACAGACAGACAGACAGATAGATAGATAGATAGATAGATAGATAGATAGATAGATATACAGTAAGTAATAGATAGATAGATAGATACAAACAATATGGTGGAGTTGAGGTATGTACAACCAGAACAGTGAACAGTGGATGTAGTAGATAAGGTTAGTAGTATACATACATACATATATATATATATATATATATACAGTTGGAATATAAGTATATAAGTAGGAAGGTTAATGTTAGTAATGTTAGTAGCTTAAGTGGTAGGCATTACTGTCAGTATCTCAATTATTATTGTTATCATATTTCATTGTGATAAAGACAATATTGTGTAATTATAGTATTTTATTGCAGTAAAGAGTAGTAGCAGTACATTAAATTACAGTTATTGTGTTTGAATTATTATAATACTTATTATATTATAACTACTACTATTATTATTATTATATAATAATATATTATTATTGTTATTATATATATAACTGGCACTTATATTTTACTGTTAATATTAGTATGTTAATTCTGATCAACAAGGCCACACAAGGCTAAATGCTTAACTTTACTTTGTGCAACATGTCGTAAACAGCAACGGTATCACCATGGCAACAGCATACAGGTAGAGGGAGAGAAAAATATTCAGTATCAGTCTGCAGTGTTAGTATCAGATGTAAAAACAAAAGTATATTGAGTCATTCCTAGACAAAAACATACATATACTACATGTAGTAGAGTTCTCTTATTTGTAGTTGAAGCTGTAACAGAGGTTATGGTGGTATAAAAAGAAGCAGCAGTGCAGGTGGTGATTGCTCCGAAATTAATGTTTTTATTAGTCTGTGGGCGCTGGGCGGAGGTCAGCAAAAGAAATGTGGCCACGCAGGTGAAGCATTTGATGTAGGAGAGCGCAATTCTGTTAATGATGCCTCTTCTTGTATTAGTAGGAGCGGGGACTATAGGAGGTGTGGATTGAATGACACATACACTAGAAACAGCCTGCAGACTGTGAGTCAGGACCTGAGACATGTTGAGAGACACAGAGCTAAGCGGTGCTGAAAGGCTGTGCCACAAGTGGACCAAACAGAGAGAAGACAGTGAAATCTGTGTGAGTGTACTGTATGTCCAGGGTTACATAATCGCGCTACGCTTAGGACACTGAGGTCTCCACGACCACCACCCAAATCACACTGGTCCATCCTGTCAGCCTTCCTGTGAGTGCTGAGTCCACTGAAAGACATGTGGGTCAGGATGGTGCTATGATCATAGCGCCTTGGTGGTAACCTGGCAGCTGGGGATTCAAACCTTGATGCTTTGCGAATCAAAGTTTACTGAAACCATCGGGTATTTCCAGTCATTCTCCTGTCCATGTTCACACATGGTTTCCTCTGGTCACAGGGGCAGCGATCTCCATGACTACACAGCACTGTCCGTGTGGTGCTATCCTTTAAGGGCCTCACTGGAAACCTGGCAGCTACTGGATTAGAACCTGAACCCTTCAGGACCCAGGTAACTATCGGGTCACCACTTAGCTCCAAAGCATGTGTTTGAAGTTGATTTTTTTATAATTATTTTAGAACTTTAATCATTAATCACTTGAGTATCCTTCAAGAAATTATGCCTATGCATTTACCCCTCTTCTTAGTGAACAGGCCTTGCGGACCCCAAGCCTCCAAGTTTCCTTAACCATGAGGCCACCAACTGAACCCTAATAAATTAATTGACAAGTGAATTTACTCATAATTTACCAGCAGCTTTAAATTCACCTACAAATGACTTTTGTTTTTCTCTAACTCATAACTTACTACAGCAAACAGAGATGACATTTTGCAAAGTATACTTTGTCCAATATATTTGTTTTGCAATTTTTGTTGTTGTATTACTGGATATGAAGAGCAGACAAACACATCCGCAAGTAGCTGTTAATGTGTTGCAGGAAAGTAAGTCAAATAATTCTGATTCAACAGTCAGAGACAGAACATCCAGGTCCAAACATGGTTAAAGGGTTTTGTCAGGCGACTGAACAATACATTTTTTCTTTAGAGAACATTTCTCTGCTCATCCAAGAGGCTTCTTCAGTTCTAACTGTCAGTAAAGATTAACAGAAGCCTCATCCTGTGAGTGAGAAGAAGAGGTGTTCAAGGTCCCTACGTCTAAAGTGCATTAACACTGGTTGGATGGGTATGGATTGGTCGAAACAATCATCGTCAAAGTGGTTTTGGTCATAAACCACATTGTGTAAAATCCATTCCAGAGGGAAAAATCTTTTGGGTATTTTTTGTAACGGGGTTGGTTATGTGTCAAACCAGCTCCTTTGATGCAAATTTTTCTAGGTTTCACCTTTTTTTTTACCCCTGTCTCCCCTGGTTAAAATCTGGACTTCCCAAATGAGTCACAGGTTCATCATGTTTCCCTATTTTGGAAACAGAATTGTGTAATGTTTTTGAAGCATCATCCAATTTACAAAGCAAACAGGTCAAAGTGTGTGTAAACACCGATACTGACGTCCCTGGGTCATTTTGGCTTTAAATTCCAGATTTTGTTGATGTTAGTTCCCTGCAGCGTCTTGCAACGTTTGTGTACGATATTTTTACTTTTTTTTATTCCGTCCATATCACATGGCATTTACGCTGTGAGAACATCTGTGTTGTTTGGGTTTATTTATCGCTCTGCACCTGCTGATCCTTTTAGAGGCAGAAACCAGCGTATCACCATATTCAGTGTGTATCACAGGGACAAGATCAAGGAGCTTCTGTTACACACAGATCTACAATGTTCTTGTCACTACAATTCTCCCAACTTTCTTGTATGTACCAAGGTCGGCAAAATGCGTGGGTACATAGAGGTCTGTGTGCACAGACAAGAGACACTTAACGTAACATTGACATGCAGAGTGACAGCGTTACATAACAACGATGACGGGCTTTTCTTTCAAGTGAAGAAATGATGATTGATGATTTTAATGACCTGGGGAACTGATTGGAGAGATTCTCCTGCTTTGTTGTAAGACGCACTTTCAGTCTTCAAACACATATCCCTTCCATGTAGAAATCCTTTAATCCTCCTGTGTGTTGCCCACTAATAAACCAAAAGCCAAGATGCAAATTGAGAAATAGCCTAAGTGTGACATCCCTGCTGCCTGGAGGGAATTAAAGAGGACGTGACCTGAGTGCCGGTCCAAGCCAACGACATAGATGTGAAATAGCAATAATGAAAAAAAAAAAGGCAATGACTAATAAGGAGAGAGAGGGAGAGAAGGAGAGAGAAAGAGAAGGGAGGGACAAGTGACACTCGTTTGGAAAGAAAAAAAAATCCATTACAAGAAGATTGGTGGCAAACAAACTTGTACGAGATGATGCCCTAAACACTGCTGTGCTGCGAGATGTCATCATAAATATATACTCAAAAAAAAACATGCATACGGGAGGGAGGTATAGTGATGTAGGGACTAGAGGATGAGCTCAGCAAAGAGTCGGAGAAAAAGGAGCAGAGGGAGAGAGAGAGAGGAATAGGAATGGATGAGGAGGAGGAGGAGGAGGAGTGAGAGGCAGAATTATAGAGAGCCACAGAGGGTCTTCATGTGCGCTAGAGGAGAGTGCACAGGGAAGAGAAGACCACAAACTATAGCAGTAATACTGTAGGATTCTTCTCCTTTCATTGGTGCATGAGAGAAAGGACGCAGGTAAGTTCATCAAACTGACTTTCTTTTTTTTTATTTTTTTATTTTGCCGATGTAGCATACCTCTTTGAAAGATGTTGGTTTAAAGATGATGGTTTTGACTGTTTTGTGTTAATTTCTAAACTTCCATTCCTGGAAAGATGTTTGTTTTCTGTGTCATTTAGTTTCCTCTCAGCTTTTGCTGTTGCTGTGGGGAAAGGGCTGAGCTGCACATTGATTAACAAGCGTCAATGAGTCAAGAGCGCACAGTGGCTTCTGTGGTTTTGTTCACCTAGTGTGTGGTGACGAATAAGTATTTGTTTAATGAAAGCCTGTGTTTGGTTCATACACATGTGTGTTTACATGTGTTTACACCTCCATTAGCAATTACCCAGAAACCCAGCATGAAAGGTGTTTGTTCCGTAAAGAAAAAAAAAAAAAACAAAAACAATCAAACCTTCTTTATCTCCTTAATTTCGACTGGTGTAGTGCCTTTACTAACAGATGTTTTAGTTAGAATTAAGTTGTTTTGGATTCAAACTATTCAATCAGTCCAGATTAACGTAAATCAATAATTAAACATAAAACAGGATTTTTGTACAGTGTGTATACAGGTAATCAATCAACTAAGATCTAAGACGTCATCTTTTAAAACCCGGCACCAGTTGTTCATTCATTCATCTTTGTCCTCTTATCCATTACTCGGTCTCAGGCGCAGTGGTCTCCACTACTGTCACCCAAATCCCACTGCTGGAGCCCACTGGAGGTTATATGTGCTATGCTCTGAGCACCTCAGTGGCAACCTGGCAGCTGAAAGATTAGAACCCGAAGCCTTTTGGACCTCAGTCCGGTCAAAGCACTTGGTATTTCCATGCGATCTGGAGTCCACGTACTGACAAAGTCCAAGATCAGACCGGACCAGGCCTGTTTACCCACTGAGACATCATTGGGAACAGAAAATAGCAATAATAAAACAGTTATTACCTTTGCTGGTTGTCGTGCATTTTATTAAACGTAGAGGAAAGAAGAAGAAACAACCTGTGCATACAGATGACTTCATAAATAGTGCAAGGGTTGAAACTCGTGAAAAGTCATTTTAATTTGACAAGACCAAAAGAAAATGTCCTCTCTCAAGGCCCAATAGGGCATTGAGAGGACATTTCATTCAATAATCGTGATTCCTTCTACATTCATTTAATTAAAGAAGTCCTAATATGTTATTTGTGGAGGAAAAAAAGTAAAAAAGCTAATAGTGATAAAATATCTCGACTTTCACGACTAATCCCTGAATTCAATTAGTCTTTGGTCTTGCAACAACATATAAAAGATAAACTGAAATTTGACGTTAAACGAGTCACTCCCTTTCTTTATCTTGTCAATAAAAACTAACTTCAGTGGCAGATGAGTCCTGCAGAAAGGATGTTTGGTTTTATGGCAGACAGGCCAGGATTTGATCTGTCTGTGTGAAGTAAACAAACCTGAAACGTCAACAGAACGACCACGATGACAAGACAGGGTGTGAAAATGGAAAGAGCTCTTGGTACCCTGGTGCTGTGGCAGTGGCCCTCAGGGGACACTGAGACTGTTGAACCTGACCTCAGTGGACGACCACATCCTGAGAACCCTGACCCACCCCTACATATATGTCAGAGCTGTCAGTCAGACAGGAAGAGCTGCCAAAGACAATTGTTTGTAAAACTCCACAACAGCATGAAAATAAACACATCGTCTCTGAGACTCTGGTCAATCATTGGGATTTTAACATGACTTTTGATTTGATCAGTCAAATATCAGTGTAGCACAAGTAATGATTTGTGACTCGCCAAAACATTATGGCTGCTGTACTCCCAATTATCCCTTCACACTCATAAGTCGGAGTCATTGTTTCCCAAAGACGGGCTCACAATCCTACAAGATTTTTGTGGGGATCGTGTTGCGATATGTTTCACAGGAAATTACAGTCATTTTTACTTTGTTCTTTTTTATTAATAAAATATCCTCATCTATCATCAACAGTGGTTTACAGATAAATGTCTTCTGACTTGGGTTGTGAAGGTTCACGACTCTTCAAATATGTGTTTCTAACAAAAAAAAAAAAATAGTGTTTGAGAAATACTAGTCCAAGGGCAGCGGTTAGAGCAGAAGCTTGTTTATAGAAACAGACACTACAATTTCAGCTGAAAAATATTGCCCGAAAAAAATTCTCATTATTCTTCACTACCAAGTGATTTTTGCTTGGACAAACATTCAGACTCCCAATAGTTTCCACACATCAAATTGGACACTATTAAATCTCTCTCTCTCTCTGGTCTCCCTGACTAACTTGACTTGAACAGTTTGAACATTTTTACCTTGTCTCTTTGCTTTCTTTGTCTCATCCAGGATGTGAAGTACTTGATGCATCATTTAAGCACATCTCCCTGACAAAGAATATAGTGCATGGTCTGTTGTGGGAAATTTAACACTTATTCATGTAGTTTGAGTTTTAATTCTGCCTAAACCAATATAAAATAAAAGCGCAGCGTATTAAAAAAAAAAAATCCCAGTTGAATTCTTTCCTTTTCTTGTTGCCTTCATTGTAAACAATATTTATGACACTGCTCTATAAGCGCTTTTGCTGTGAAATGTTGAAGTCATTGGCTGGAATTCCATGAATTCCGACTGAGCACTGAACACTGCTGAAAAAAAAACGGTTAAAATATCTGAAACTATAGTAAAAAAATCCACAGGTCTTTATCTTGGACCAAACGTTTTATTGTGCTATTTGAGCTGTTGTCTCTGGTTGTACAACCAAACTATCTTTAGACCTCATTATAAAAGATTTTTTTTAATTTATATTCGTACACATGCTGTTTTTCTGGCTAACAAAAAGGTTTGTTTTCCTCTTGACAACTTCCTGTATGAGTCAAAACAATTGTTATGTTCATATTTAGACAGAAACAGGGACAATTTTGTTTGACTTTTGTTCAAAAGAGCCGAGAACATTTGTGTTTGTGTGCAAAATAGAAGAGAACGATGATTTTGATTACTGTGATTGTACCATGCTGAGGACACAGAGAGACGGCAAGATTTATCTCAGAAATGTATGTTGGCTATTTATTAGATAACCATCTGATAATCATACAACAAATTAAACTGACAATAATAGGTGCAACCTGCAGGGATTCATCAAACATTGAGCATCATGTTTCTAAGACAATGAGATTCATGCAGTTTTTTCATTTTTATGACCCCAGTCTGATAAGAGGAGGCGATGGATCCATCTGCTGACCATATAGGAGCCATGACGTTGGGCTTATCGGTGCTGATGCTTAGATTATTTACACGTAGTGTGCAGGCTACAACAATAATTGTGTTTATGATGTAGGGCTGCAGAAAAACAGAAGACAAGAAATTCTGGGAAACTGTGGACTGATGTTGCTAAGGACAACACGTGTACAGTAAATACAAACTGAGGCAATTTTTCAACCTTGGTCAAAAAATATTCGACAAATACTATGTCCTCTATTCTCTATTTTACGTTTCTCCCTTGTGTTTTTTTTTTCATCTCCCAATATATTTTTCTTACCATAGAAATTAAACGGCATTAAGGATGACAGACATCACTCGTGGCTTTGTACGCCTTGATGACATCGAACATCAAACTGTTCCTCACTCTGATTGGTTCATCATCTTAACATCACTCAGCTAACTAACCTTGTTTGTCTGCCACTCATTCACTCTGCTTCATAGTGTTGCTGTAAAGTAGTATGTTGCTGTAAAGTTTACGCTGTAAAGTTTACGCTGTAAAGTTTACGCTGTAAAGTTTACGCTCTTGTTTTTGTTGAAAGTTTGGCAGTGAAAACACAGACACAGTAAACACAGTTTAGTTCTTTCTGTAATAATGTGTGATCCTGCCCGGTTTTGCCAGTGGACAATTTTCTTATTAATATGAGGAGAGATGTGGATTACTCCAAACTGCACTGACTGGAACTTGCGTTTATAAATGAGATAAATTATAAACAAGATGGATCAATGCAGTTCTCTTCCACTCCCCTTGACATACCTAGTGCTGCAGATACGTAACCACTATTTTTCATGGCCATGTATTTAATTTATATACACATATGTACGAGTGTAAGACATGTATTTTAATCACAATTCTGCAAACTTTACTGCACATAAAATCTGAGTGGTTGACCCAGTCAAGTGTTGATAACTGTGTGGGAAAGGGTTGTAAAGGTTAAATATGAAACATAATAGAGTATAATTGTAAACACTATTCCACCTCTACATTTTCTTCGATTTTTCTCTTTAAGCCCAGGGTCGTGGAATGTATAACCTTCAATAGGAGAGGGATCATTGTACTGTATTTGGTTGTCTCTGCTGTACTTGCAGTATAACAAAAAGTATAAATACTTCAGGTTGCGTATGATCATTCTAGTTCAATGTTGAGCTCTACAGCTGTAACAGCTAAAGGATGTCAAATTAAAAATGACTTCATCATCAATTCTTCATCAAATGTGTTTGTCCCCTCTGAGAAGCTGGACTCTGGTCCTCACTCTGGTCTGAATGTGTCCATTCTTATTAGCCTTTGCTGTGGTGGATGGAGCCCTCCTCCTTTCTCCCTCCCTTCACCCCCTCCCTGCTCCATAGCCCAGCGAACATAAATGATAGATAGAGCCGTGTATTAAGTTGTCAGCTGAGTGACAGACGTTCCGTGTTGAACTGTTAGCAAAGGCAGGTTCTGCAGTGGAATGGAGACAGCATCATGTTATTATCAGACCATAACATACAATTCAAGTCAAATTATCTATGTAGCGACTGTGTGATAAAGAGTTTGGATGAGAAATGCTACTTTAGATGATTGGTGCTGTGGCGTGTCAGTGCGTCCTGGATGAGGGAAGATATTCCCTCCAGACCTCCAGCATCTATCACATCTCTAAAACATCACTCAAAGCTGCAGACGGTCCTTGCACAGACAAAGAAATACATACTATAAACATAACTCGTCACTCAGTGGTTGTTAAAGAGGATCACATTAACTAAAGTAGTCATTTCCACTGACTATTACACGGATAGTCGTGTAAATGAGAAGTCCAATATTATCAAATATAAATTATTAATTCTGACTGATGTATTTTTGCATTGGATCAGATTTTTGGATCATGTTTTCCTCTGTGTATTTCAGTGGCGGGCCGTGCATTTCGACCGTATTTCAACCTTACGTTTTTTCATAGTGACGTCAAATTATCACGATGACACCAGGGCTAGAGAACTCACATATATCCATTATAAAAAATAAGTGTTCAACAGAAGCAGTGGACACAGGGATAGTTACAGCCAAACATGTCAATGTGTTAAAGTTGCCTCATACTTTCACTCAGATTTTTGATCTGCCAGGCAATACATTACAGTCAGTTCTCTTAAAAGTCGGGGAGAATCAAACAAAATGCGGTGTCACACTCCCGGGAGAGCTTATCCAATCACTGGACACGTAAGTGTTGCCTTCTACGTAGGGCCAGCTAGCAGGCTCTGAGTTCGGAATCTGGCGAGATTATTGGTCTGAGCGCTTTAAACTGAACAGGCTGGGTCCATTGACTTGCAGCCGGCAGAGCCCTCACTTTTGATTCTGAAGGCTCTGGCAGATTTCATGGAACCTGAAATATAGCTAGCTGAAATATGATTTAATAAAAAAGTTTTATCCAACTTTTTAAATGTATAAATTCTTTTTATATTAAGAAAAAATAGATAATATACATTTTAATCAAATACTTTACTTAAAAGTATTTATAAATAAAAGCATTTATAATGAAGTTTTTTTCTCAGGATGTTTACGCCAGCAGAGAAGGCTTTGCTGGCCTTGACGTCCTACCACTGGTGTATTTACCTGGGCTGTTCTTGCCAATTTGTTAAAAAAAACAGCTTTTTAACATTTCTGGTTTGGGTTCCACCAAGACAATTTGGTTCCTGATCTGATTAGGACAAAAAGGAGGAATATGACTTTGATTGTAGACTACACAGGATTTTACGGGAACGTAACACCGCCGGTATTAACTAGTTAGCTCTAGTTTAAGATAAGAATTTTTATACCAAAACAGGTAATGTTTCTAGTTTTGTTTCTGTTCCAAGAAAAATGGCAATAACATGGATTTTGTTCTTGAACGTGTTTGAAGCCGCGGTGATATCAGTATCAAATATATATTATAGGAAAATATTTGACCACTCTGCTGTTTTCTGCATTTTTTGTTATATTTTAATGCCAGGTTTAGTAAAGTTGCATTGGTTTGGACAAATACAGATAACAAAAATAACTCAGGAGTTTACATTCGAGCTGATATCTAGCCATTTCCCATTTCATTTTCCTGATAGTAATGGTTCAGCAGAGCGGGTAGGCAGGTAGGCAATATAGCTTAGCAAATGCTATAATGAAACCTCTCTTCAGGTGGAACCGGATTTTATTAAAAAGGCAACCAAAGAAACAGAAACTCAGTTGCCAATGTACCAGGCAAGAAACAGAGCAATCAGGAACAACTAGAATCAGGGAACGCTTGGCACGTGAACACAGATCAGAATTGAACAACGAACATGAGCAAGACTTGACAGAACAGATACAGATTTCACTTAACAAGAATCCAACAATGAAGGGTACACGAGGTCACCAAGTGATCTGAGTCAGACTAATGAAAAGGACACAAGTGAGTGTGGTCACACTGATTAACTCACAAGCTCAGCTCACATAGACATGTGGTTGAAAACGGGAGCAATGTTAAAATAGCTTAGTTGGTCAGAGTGGGGAACTCCATGGTAACAGATAATTAATTGTCAAAAGGAAGAGCAGCAAAGTTGAGCTTTAAACAACAATGGTTAATTAGGTGATATTAGGTCATTTCCCACAGCACACCTGACAATCTCTCATGGCACACTAGTGTGCTGGGACACACTGGTTGAAAATCACTGCTTTAGGTAATATACTTTCAGTGGTACCGGGCATTAAATTGAACAAGAAATTGAAGAGAACAGGATCGGTCTCATCATTTTCTTGTCTTTTCTCTCAGAGCAGAACATGGTCTCCTGAGCAGCACCGTCACATTCAGATCTGAAAGTTGAACCGCATTCTGCGCCATGACTTCGCTGCTCGGCAATGTGAGCGTTCCTGAGATCACCTCGGTTCCAGAGATGATGATGAATTTCCAGTCGTTCAATCTGACGACGGAACCAGTGTCACGTCAGTCACTGGCTCCTCTCTGCACCGTCTGCAGCTGTGGTTTCGTCAATCGTACCCTGGCGGTGGTTTTCATGATCAGCCTGGCTTTCGCCATCGTGGTTGGAAATGTGATCACACTGACTGTGATGGTGCAAACGCGACAGTCGAGAACACCGCAAGGATATCTGAAAGGTTAGCGCTTTACTGCAAAATTTGAGATTAAGTTAAAAAAAAACAGCAATGTGCCTTGTATATAAATCACACCTGTCTCATCTTTTCATTCACAGTGTCTTTGGCCATGGCAGACATGATGGTCGGCATCATCGTGGTTCCTTTCAGTGTCTACACCGAGATATTTCTGATGGTGATGAACACTCCTCCACTTTGGTACCAGGGCAACTCCATTTCAGCCGTATTTCCTCCCATCAGTGGAACAGACAGTCCCCTGCAGCCCTGCATGCTGATTGGCCCTGTTTTTGCCGGATGCACTTTTGTTTCTATCAGCACTATTTTTCTTATGACCTTGGAGCGAAGCATCGCCATACTTTGGCCACTCCACAAGGACACTTTGGTCACCCATAAAAGGACGCTGCTCTTCATCCTGATCTCGTGGGTAGTGAGCTTCGTCCTCGCTCTTGCTCCTCTCATCTTCAGCAAAAACTTCATTCTGGAGTACAATGAGTGCAGTCGTATGTGCAACTACATACCGCTCTTGCATGGAAACCTGCTGCAATCTGACACATACATTTTGCTTTTATTCCCAGCGTTTGACTTCACACTTCTGGGTGCAACATTTGCAGTGAACGTCTTGTCTTTTACTTCTATTCGCCGATACTCCAAAAAACGTAAACTGCTCTCTGAAGGGAGCCTGAATGATGGGGGCAGTGGGGGAGGCAAAGGATGCCAGCAGAGGCCCTCCTTCTCAGATATTAAAGCTGCCAAGACCATTGGTATCCTAACATTTGCCTTCACAGCGTCCTTCTCTCCCATTGCAGTGTTTGTGCTGGGAAATGTTGTGGGCTATACCTGGTGTAATTTTTCTTTTTTTGCCTTTTGGATGCTGACAGGAAACAGTTGCTGTAATGTTATCATTTACAGTGTCAGGGACCAGCGCTTCAGGAAGGGCGTGGTGCTGCTGCTTCAAAGAGAACAATCACAGCCCAATAGTGAAAAACCCTAAGAATTACAGTCAGTTCATTGACATGAATAGTTAAAGAGCTCTGAATTGCAGCAGCTCAACAGATTTATTCATATATATTACATCATATTATCACAATAAACAAGCAGGTGACAAAGTAATTGAATTACTGATCAAAATACAGTACTGTGCCTATATATTGTTCAGGTTTTATTCTAACATGGGAAACACAGATAAGTGATTATACTTGAATAACTCATGAGGAAAACAAAGAAAGAAAACCCCTTGTCATTATGATCCACACCATTGGACGCAATGAAATGTCACCATTGTGCAGCATTGAGCGCCCAGGAAGCAGTGTGTGGGGACAATGTCATGCCCACAGCACCTCAGTGATGACCTGGCATATGGTGGATTCAAACCTGGAACCCTGTGCACACAGCATGCAGTGGTTATAAAACCCTTTTTTTCCCCCTACTTGCCCCATATTGCACAAACAAAACATAGGTCTACGTAAGGAAATGTCATCAATTTGTCTCATAGCAACTGAGCCAGGTCACATGAACTCAGAGGGAAGTCAGGTGGTGTAAGTCGAGTGCAGACTTACTGTACACCACCTGACTTTTGTTATTATTGAAGAACTTCAACACAACAGAGGAATACAGTTGATGAGCCATACGATGAACACTTGGAAAAGAGTCCAAGTTGAAGAGGAAGAAAGTGGAAATTTGCATTTGAAACAACACTTTTGTTTAATTAGGAGAAAGAGAACCAGAGATTTATACCCTTGTGGATGTTGATGGAGAAGAACAGAGAGGGTCAGAAAGAGCTCAGTTGTGTTTGTGAAGGTTTAAAAAAAGACATGAAGTCAGTGGAATAGAAAGATTGTTTTGCACGGGGCATGTACAGTATGAGAACAGTAAAGTACAGTGGTGAGGTGCTTTTGCTTTAGTGTAGGACAGATTGACAGATGAGGTCAGACAGGAGTCTCCAAAGACAATGATTTGTGCAGATGAAATTGTGATCTGCAGCGGAGGTTTGCTCTAGAGTATAGGAATAGGAATGAAGGTCAGATGAAGCAAGAAAACGATTTTAAAATGCTGAGATTCTCTTTAGGAGAGACAAGGATGGACAGGATCAGGAAT
>JAFBJS010000456.1:518347-577722 GCA_016785265.1 Paraplagusia blochii
TATATATAAAGGTTATATATGTGCTATATATACTTACAAGCAGTGTGTTATATGTGAAATCCTTTATTCAAAACACGTAGAATTATGTCAATTCCTTTCACAGCATCAATGGGAATGATTGCTTCCATGAACATTATTTAATGCCTTTTTTAGGATTGGTAAGATTAAGATTGGTAAATTGTTTGATACTCTTTTAAAGTGGCAGCTGAAATGAGCGTATACAAATAATCTCAGTCCTGTCGTTCCCATAATATTCCGAGTTTTTCAAGGAACCACTCAAATGGAAGTTACAACGAATATTGACTTGTTGTTTGAAGAGGACAGTAAATGTTCTGATGTCTTTATTGATGGTAAAAATGACTTTCAATTATTTCAATTTGAGGTGAAAAATAGAAAGGCAACTTTCCTGGTACTTCTAGTAAAGATCCTTCGAGCTCCTGGACGGTCCTCTCTGTCATTACATACATCAATACTTCACATTTACAGAGCTTTGTCCATGAAAGACATTGATCCGCTGACTTACAGGCTATATAGTTGTTATGTTTTTGTAACAAACCTTCAAGTTATTATCCACCAGCTGCTAGGTTCCCATTGAGGTGCTCTGATCATCATCAGCATGACTCACATAACTCGGACTCACCACCCACAGGAAGAACAATATGGAGCAGTGTGATTTGGGTGGGGACTTGTTCCCCCTCGACCCACAACAGATAAGTGGTTGATGATGAATGAATGATTGATTGATTATTATCAGAGAATAATAACATAAACATCCTTTAAACAGACAATAATAACTGGCCAGGTTTTACATCACTCCCATCTGTCTTCCTACCCTGCAGCGTATAGTTCTTTCATGGCAAAGTTCTGCATTCTTCAACACTCACGGTAGTCCAAACGACTCAATGACTAAGAATACATTCTTTACAACAATGATGAAAAATGTCTTAAATTATAAAAAAATAGTAAACAAATAAAAATAAACAGTCACTATGTCCTTATTTCCATTATTTTCTAAAGACTAACGCTATTGGCCGGGGACCTCATGTTTTCATCCCCAGAACCCCATGGCCATAAACTGGACTCAGGACTTAGCTCCAAATCCTGGACCAACTCCCCTTGGACTCTACAGTCCGTGTCTTCGACTTCACCTTTGTATTGACACTGCAAGGACTTTAAAGGACCTTTTTGTAGAAAACCTTTGTTGATAAATTGAATTAGTTTGTCTTCTTGCTGCCCGCCTGTCCGTCCTCTATTGTCGATCATCCTGAAGTTTTCTTCCTTTTGTCTTCCTGTCTGGTTGTTTTTTGAGTCGGTCCTCAGCCAGTGTGAGGATCTATAAGGTCAGGGGGTATTTTTCTGTGTGTTGCTGGGATAACAGTTGAAATTGAAGTTAAACAATAAAAGTTTTAAAATAAAAGAAGAAAGGGTTCATTCTGGGTGATCCTTGGTGACGCCCAGCGACTCCTTCCCTTTGCATCTTGTTTGAAAGTCCACACTACTTTTCCTAATGTATTGAGAACACAAGCTGTGTTTTTTTGAAGCAGCTTCCCTAATTTCCATGTGGAGGCAGATGTGACTCCTGTGTGTTGTTAGTGAAGCTGCTGGTCCCTGCAGTCATATGTTTTTCAGTTGGGTATTTTGCGATGGCCATGGACAAAAGACTTCCAATCTTTGCTGCCTTGTGGATTTTAACAGGATTTCTATCTTTATCTGAAACGTCCGCCGGGAAAATTTACCCTACAGAGTGTGAGCATGTTCTCGGGAATGTCTGTTTTAATTTTGAGAAGGAAGCAAAAACCTGGTCCGAAGCAAGGATAAGTTGTGAAAAACGTGGAGGTGAACTTCTGAAGATCACAAACAGCCTGATCACAATATTCCTGAAGAACATCACCAGCAACGCACAAAGTGAAAACCTGACCTGGTGGTATGGGAGGAGGACGGGCAGAGAGTCTAGAAGAGGTAAGAAATATACATATATATCAAACTGTATTTGGCATCCACATAAAAAGCTGTATATTATAAATATTTAGATTTTTTTACTTAACATCTAGTCTCATTTGTTGTACAATAAATTGAATAAGACATTTTATTATATGCTCCAGAGCAAAGCTGCACATACATGAGGCTGAGACCTTTCCAGCTCAACCTGATGTCAGACTGCAACCACACCCGAAGCTTCATCTGCACCATCAGTACGTCCCAATTTTTATGCAACAACCAAAATTTTCATTTTCAACACAAAAAACTGTTTGTTAAAAATCTTGTGTTTTGTGTCTTGTGTTTTTTAAGATTTGCAGGTTCGGCCAAACACAAAGGTAAAAAAAATGTGCAAAAAAATAGAAACATTTAAGGTCCAAATTATTAGTAGGATGATCTTTGTTTGTCTTGGCAGAGCACAGCTGCGTCCAGTCAGACAGGCAGATCCCGTAAGTTGGACTCAATTACTATTCAACTCAACAGTTTATAAGAAACTTAAAAAAACTCCCTGACTTATCTAATCTAACTTTGATACCTTTGATACCAGGTCTCAGGAGGAACGTAGGCGACATGGCAGCTTACCACGATAACATTTTTGATCTTCTTGACGTGAGATTTTTTTTTTATTATTTTTATTTGTACAAAAACATAATATCAAACATTCTCAATCATTTAGGTTACGGTCCAGGTTAGAGAGTTCTGTAAGGTAGCTGGACACGAGGATGTTCCAGTAAATGGTTTTCACCTCTCATGTGTTGAGTTTTGAACTGCAGAAGCTTCGTGCATGAGAGAAAAAACGCTTTCTAGAGAAGCTTGTTGTCAACTTTCCTACACTTTAAGCTAAAAATTGACGATAAACAATAGGGTTATTAAACTGGCCAGTGTTAAAGGTTGAGTTTCTTACAGGAAGCAGACCGTCAAATAGAGTTAATGGAAACAACACCTGGGCAGCCGACCAACCAAGACATGGTGGGTTCACCAGTGCTTTGTAAACAGTTTTGTCGTTATCAACATTTTCAGTGTCATGAGTCAAAATCTGTCTGTTTTTCAACTCACAGGAAGAGTTCATTGACCACTTATATGAAGGAACTGATAAACTCGATAGAACATTCGCCTTAGAAAACAATGCCACCATTGCTCGCATTATCAAATGCAGCACTGCCATCCTCATCCTTGCAAACAGGAAATGTGATATTGAGACAAATCCTAACAAAGAGGTATGTTTCAAATAATGCGAAAGGGATGGGAACAATAGACAAAGAAAGGACAATAATCTACAATAATTAATTTTTCTTTTCATAATATGATCTGTTTCGTTTTGTACTCATTTCTTAATTTCCCAAGTAGTTATAAAAGTTTATAAAAATCTATCTATCTTTCTATTTTCTTTCTGAAGTGTTCCCTCTGGGTCTCTCTCTATCTCTACTTTTTCTCTCTTTTCAGGATCTGTTTGAACATGTTTTTACAATCTTTCGGAAAGTTGCTGGACTACTAGGTACAGATTCTTCAGAGCAGTTTGTCGCTAAGCATCAAACAGGCACCCTCTATCAGAACAGGTTGGTTATTCCCTTTATGATCATGAATGAAAGTTAGACCTTATTGATCCACAACAGCAGCAGCCTCTGATAAATTCCCACCATATGGTTCCACTGGGAATCAAACCCAGGACACTCTGCTATTACTGTGTCTGAGGCAGGCATGATAACAGCACCATTAAACATGAATCAGAAATAGTATTAAATAACTTTCTTAAATGTTTTGTTTATTTGTCAATGCTCTAAAATCTGTGGCTCCACGATTAAACGCAACTCAACTTGTACGTTCCTTCTCCGCAGCTTCAGTCCTGAAAACATTGCTAATGCAGTGTTGGGTTCGGAGGAAGAAGATCAGTTTGTGATCATGCCTTCTTATTCAGCTCTTCAATCTGCAATTGCTAACAAGGAAAAAATCATCATTCAGGTGCGAGGATCCCGTGTTTCTGTCTGTGCAGGTTGTCATAGTTTAATTCATTCATTGTGTTTCTGTTCTCAGATGGCCACGTTCCGTGATAACCCCCATCCCCACGAGAACATCACAGGAGATGTTTGCAGCGTTATCCTCAATGATGGGGAGTTTGACATTAAGCTAAATGACTTGACAGAAATGTTCCAGGTGAGAAACAACATGAGAGTTTGCGTGTGTGTTTCCACAGCCACTGGCTATTTCCTGTCGCTCACAGCCCTGTTGTGTTGTCCTCCCTAGATCTTCTTGTCTCAAAAACACGCCAATGTCACCAATGAGCTGAAGAACAGACCAATAGCACTGGAGAGAAACACACATTCCGTGATCAAGGTCGTTGTCCATGACCCGAACATAACCATTGTCTTCACTGTGAAGCCCAGTAAAAAAGTGACACTCCGTCTTGAATTGGCCCACGAATCCTACGCTGATAATGATACCAGACACGAAACCATTCTGACCCCTGCAGGTGACTCAAGCCACTAGATTTTTTTGCCAACACTGTCCCCAACTCCGACCTCTGTGCTTTTTAACCAGCCTGTTCTTGGTTTCAGGAGATTATCTTTGGCTTATAACCCCAGAAATGATGGAGAGGACCCCTGGGACCTGGCACATTAATGCCTCACTCTTTAATTCTTCATGGGAAGAAGGTTTGACTTTGGATATCAAAACATTTATGAGTGAGTGCCTCTACTGGGACACAGGGGTGCAAGAGTGGTTACCAGATGGCTGTATGGTGAGTTTAAATATTAAGCAAAAACATCATTTTAAGCAGCTTGACAGTTGTACATACATACACTAGGTCACATGATGTATTGTCCTTGTGTAAGGTGGGAGAAAAGTCCACCCCGCAGAGAACACACTGTAAGTGTAACCACCTGACTCTGTTTGGGAGCTCCTTCTTTGTGATGCCCAACCACGTGGACCTATCTCGCACTGCTGAGTTGTTTGCTACAGTAGATGAGAACTACGTGGTGGTGGTCCTGGTCAGCGCCTTCTTTGCCCTTTACCTGGCCACTGTGCTGTGGGCCTTTTATGCAGACAGGAGGTCACGCTCAAAGGTAATGTAAGAATTAGAAAAAAGCTCTACAAAATGTTGCCATGTTGTCCTCTTGTTAACACAAGGCATATATGGCACAAGTGGGTTTTTTTTATTATTACAATTATTTGTTGAGCATTTTCTCCTTGCTGGTGCACTCACGTTGATGCTCCACAGAGAAAAATCACCCTGCTGGAGGACAACCACCCTGCTGCTCAGTACAATTACCTGATTGCCGTGCAGACTGGTCATCGTAAGAATGCTGGGACTACTGCCAATGTAAGGGTGTCCTGATCTAGATGTTCATCCATTCACCATTTAACGCTGAATCATTGTGGCCGCTAACATCGTAGACTCTGGACAGATCTCCAGTGTCTAGGCCAGGCATGGCCAACCCGTGGCTTGGGAGCAGCATGTGGCTCTTTGCATGGTTTCCTGCGGCTCTTACTGTCATGTTAAATTTTGTTCTTATGTTTTAAAGCTGGGATAATCACATGGGTGAGGGCACAAATAACTCAAGGGGTATAAACATTAAGTAGTGTAGGCCTACCACGTTGGCAGAAGGAAAATGCACAGTAAAAAGAAACTATGAAGATGACGACAGGATGTTTCAGAGAAGGAGTTTATTCTTTGCTGCCCTGGAGACAGTTTGTTTGTGCCAATGTACAGTATGTATATATGCAAGGGCTCTTTACAGCAGCACAGTTAGCAATTGTGGTTCTAAGCTACCCCCAAAACCTAGAAACAGATAAAAAGGATACGATGAGAGAATGAATATTTAATATTGATATGAATATTTATTTGTTTTTCATTGGATAGTGAAAACCTCACAGAACAGTAGTTGGATTGGTAAATATGTTGGAATCATTTGTAGGTTCTTTAGACCAGGGATTCTTAACCTTTTTGGCACCGAGGCCCAATTTTTTCAGTGTCGAGTGACCTGGGGCCCTTAATAGTTGCAGTTTAAAATTTTCACGGCCTTCTAGGGGGCTCTTGCGGCCCAACTTTGGGCCAGGGCCCAATGGATCAGAATCCCTGCTTTAGACATCTACCTTAGTTTTGGTGAATCAATATTGGTATTTTTTGGTAAACAACAATGTTGTTTTAGTTTTAGACAATATTGGTACAGTGGTTTGCTGAATGTTCCATTATTTTGCTGCACAGGTCACAGTGAAGTTGATCGGTTCAGAGGGAGAAAGTAACACACAAACACTCACTGACCCACAAAAACCTGTGTTTGAGAGAGGATCCGTGGACGTATTCCTTCTGGCCACAGCTTTCCCACTGGGTGAAGTAGGGAACCTCAGGCTGCAGCATGACAACTCTGGAGGTCGACCATCCTGGTACTGGAGTTTGGGCATCCTTTAAACTCCTCCCTGTCTTCCTGAATATGTCTGCCTGTAACTGTTAGTCATTGCGTATTTTCTCCCCATCTGTGAAAGGTATATAAACAAGGTGACGGTGCAAGACCTACAAACCCGGCATATGTTTCACTTCTTCTGTGGCTGTTGGCTGAGCTCTGACCGTGGAGATCGTGTGACCAAGAAAACCTTCAATGCCGCAAAGACCAATGAGATCGCCAGCTTTAGGTCTGAGATGTTTCACTCCACACCAGCTTGTTAAAAAAGCTTTTGTGGATGTTTTATTGACATGACTTTTTCTGCTTTTTTTCTTTTTGTTGTCAGAAATATTTTCCAAAGCAGAACATCCACTGGGTTTAGGGATGAACACATCTGGGTGTCCATCGTGGATCCTCCCACACGTAGTCCTTTCACACGTGTACAGAGGGTTTCCTGCTGCATGTGCCTGCTTCTCTGCACCATGGCTATAAACATTGCCTTCTGGAATGTTGCCCTAGACCCAAACTCGAGAGTCATTTTTGTCATAGGTGAATTTGCTGCTAAGTACGCAGTCGTAGATTCCAGATATTTATTCCAGTCTTCAAAACCCTGTCCTTAGCTGTCTTAGGTAGATAGACATATGGGCAGACAGATAGATATCCAGGCCAGCATTTGTATGTAGGACCTCTGTTACTAGTGTGGATCTAAACTGTTTGTTCTTTGCATCAGGTTCAATAACAATCACCTGGCAGGAGATCATGGTGGGGGTCCAGTGTGGTTTACTCATGTTCCCCATCAATATTCTTATTATAACCATCTTCCGCAGCATCAAACCTCGCATAGTTACTCCCAAAGAGGAGCAAAAGATGATAAAACCGCATGCAGTTACCATCTCAACTATTCTGAGGGTAAGGTCCGTTCACTTCAAGACTGTTGGTGTTACACTCCAGTACGTACCATTGTATCAGTGCTGTGTCCCCCTTGTATATTTATCTATTAGGAAACAGAAGACGTAGTTGCTATGGTTAGCATGAGTCCTAGGAACAAAATCTCAGAAGTTCCATGCCTGGAGTCCATCACTGACCTTTGCCACGCCTTGGACAGAGTTAATTTGTTCGTCCAACTAATGCAAGGTACTTTTTCATAGATGTATTTGTATTTTACTCTGAAAAAAGCCTCCCAAAAATCTGTAATAATCTCTTCTGTTCTGCTGAACAATCCAGTGGAGCATTCAATGTTTGCATTGGTAGAGCCAGCTCAGTGTAGCAGTTCATTTATTTTTCATTAACCTATTTTTTTAAAGACTTGAGTACAGCGCTTTGTCTGTTGAACAAGTGCTACTTAAATGCATTCAGTAGAGAAACAATTAAAGGGAAATTATTTTTCTTGACTCTATTATAATAAATGAAAATCGAGATAATATTTAATAATAACTAAAAATTTTATTAGAATAAAAAAAAGGCCCTACCCTGAATGTAATCCTGTCACAGGGGAATGCGTGAGCGACCCCCACTGGGTTTCCTGCAGCAGTTTCCTCTGTGCCTCTCTCTGTCACCTCCTGATGGATCTGGAGAGACTGGATGCTTCAAAAGTACCAGTTCCACAAGACTACCAGATGGCACTCAACGTTACCAACGTGTTGGTTCGAAAAACTGAGATGGTCTACACGAGTCACCTAGCCTCTTGGTCAGCGTTCGACACCTCGCTCAAACCAAGAGATTTACGGTAAATATATGACTTTAAGGATTTATTTGATGTCTGCTTCTCTCTTCCTGGTCCAGCCCACCTCCTGTGAAGACGCAGAAGAAGAGGAAAGATGGTTTTTGGTTACCCTGGTGGTGTGTTTTTCTGGGATGGGGTCTGTTGTTGTCCATCAGTGCACTCTCCACTTACTTCACCCTGATCTATGGCTTTACGTACGGCAAAGAAAAGTCCATCAAGTGGGTCATTTCTCTGGTCCTCTCTCTCTTCCAAAGCATCTTTATTCTGCAGCCACTTAAGGTTTGCATCAATTTAATTGACATTTCGAAATGGATCAATCACAATTATACAAGATTTTTGATCATTGTTGGCTGTTTAATGATGCAGGTGGTAGGCATTGCTGTGTTCTTTGCACTGCTGTTGAAACCTGCTTCTGCTGAGGAGGCGGAAGAAGTCGAACAGGTGATTACTGGTAAGAGAGTTAACCCCTGCATGGGTTGTGTTCTGTGTTTGGTTGATTTGAGAACTCAAAGTAAAAACCCTGTGTGACTGAGTGCACTTTGTTTTCGATTCAACAGAGCAAAAAGAGCGATGTAAGTTCTATTCTGGAAGAGAAACGGTGTAAAGACAGCCCACCCATCTGGACGACAAAGCACAGATCTTCAGTTGTAGTTGATCTAATAAAGACAGAAGATCATAGGTCAAATGTATTGCTCTTCAAAGTTATTGTGATTTTTAAAACATATCAATCAGTCAATAATACTTATAGCAGATTGTTTTGGCATGTGGATGTGCTTTTTAAAATTGCTACATTTCTACGACAGTACTAAGGTCTGAATGACAGCAACAGTCTAATCAAATGAAGTAGGAAATGTAACAAAATAATATGCAATTTAACCGTCTGATATTCCCCTAAATGAAATATACAACTTTCCTCAGTAGGATACACCTCTTTTCCACAATACTCCATCAGACAAAGATATGTTGGGGTTTACCTATCCATGCTAAATTTGTGAATAGATGCCACCTAACAGCTATGACCCTTTTTCTTTGTGACATACATGAGGACGTCCAGAGAGAAGCCGACTCACTGAAAGTAAAAATCAACTACATTCAAATCATTAGAATTTATTTTTTATTTAAAAATTAAATGAACCTGATTTTAAGGAATGTATACACTTATACTGACATGCTTAAGCAATTAGTTTGGATTTCTGTGAATAAATCTTTCTGAATGGGCAACAATGTAATGTTAGTGAATACAATTGATTGGTCTATGAATATCCATATCAGTGGAATATTGACTGTATCTCTATCTGTATGTGACGGTGATTGTGATGGAATTCTGTACTAGTAAAAATGCATAGTCAATGTATCATTAGGCACCAGTTAAAGACCCGAAAAGATTGATTTTTTTATTGTATAACTGTGGATTAAATAACAATTAAATGTACACCTAGTATATACAATAAAATGATTTTTGATTTCATAGTCCAATAATACAAAGCAGTCCTAGGAGTGCAATATTTTAATGTACAAATAAATGAAGACCATAAGGTAATCACATGTTTGTTCTTCAAAAATGTTTAGTTGACAAACAAAATGTGAAGATTTATAACTATTACAATATATTTATGTTGTTGCAGAAAAACAGTCTTTAGCAGGCAGGCTACTAGGACCCCTACTGGCAAGCGAGGTTAATGAAGGAGACGTTTTTCTTTTCTTTTTAGTTTTAATGATTGTTTAAATCACTGAATTATATAACAACATCAAGAAATACAAACTTATAGGTTGTAATGTTAGTTAGCTCCTTGTATGAATGCAGAAAATAGAGTATTATTTTAATAAATAAATAAATAATCTAGGAGATATCTAATTAAAGGTGAAGAAAAAAATCTGCTCAGAAAACAAGGTATTCCATCCTCTATTCCCCTTTTGTTATTTTAAGATGAGAGAAGATATATATTTTTTAATCAAAATCAAGTTTATTTAATTATTTGTATGAAAAAAAAGGGGGAGAATGCAATGAAGTTGTGAGGTTGTCATCAGGATATTTTACAGTAAAGTTTACATAAAGACTACACTCTCAGAGCCCGGATAGCTCAGTCGGTAGAGCATCAGACTTTTAATCTGAGGGTCCAGGGTTCAAGTCCCTGTTCGGGCGTTTCTTTTTATGGGCAGTTGGTGGCCTATTTGTTAAGGAAGCAGACTTGGCAAGGCCCTCCCACCGCCAAACTATCGCTGAGGTGCCTTGAGCGTGATATTGACCCCCACACTAAGCTGACTGCCCATGCTCACTAGGGTTATTGGTTAAATGCACAGGCATAATTTACTGAAGGATTAATAGAGTTCGAAAAAAATAAATAAAAATAAAGCTTTATGTACTTACATTGACTGACACATTGTCTAAGAGATAAGGATACTTGTGGTATAAAAAAAGGTTTCCAGTTCCAAATATTATTTTATTCAGTTAATATATTTGCAATACATTGGAAAACAATTTAAACCATACACTTCTGTGTGTTGAGGTGTATTTAAGTATTTAAGAACAGTCCGAGTAGAAAAGACAGTGAGCAGATCACAGTTGTGTAGTGTCAATATCTCTTGCTGCATCCTCTGACAACACTGGACTCTTAGTTTAGGGGGTTTGTTGACCACGAGAAAAGCTTTTTTTTTTTAATTCATTTAAAATACAAACTAACCCCTGCGTGATTACGTTACAACAAAAAGTGTCATTTCGGCATTGAATTCAATTATTTTTTGTTTCTCCGCTCACTTTTACCAGCATGGCAGTCTTAAACCACCTGACCTTCAAGGGTTTCAAAGTTCAGATTTAAACAATGGATAAGGTATTGTTTCATGCAGACTGACAAGGCATCTCACAAAAGATGTGATCTAAGGCAAATGTTGGACACATTCAGTACAAGACGCAGGCCAGTGTGAGCTGAGGACAAACACAGCTTTTCTGTGGTCAATGTGTATTTCATTTTGTTCATGTAAATCATGTCATTGTCTTGCTTGTTCTCCCAAAACAGACACTTAAATAGAACAAGTTGTGTTTAAACTGATGTCTCAAAGGCAAACAACTTGATTTTCAGATCATCATTATGACTGTACAGTTTAATCATCCATATAATATGTCCTTAATGATTGCAGTTTAACTACGGCACAATTTTTGAATATTATTCACCTTACATCAGCGCCCCTTCCTACTAGACAAAAAAGTAGAAAAGTGTCTTGGTGTTAGTCAAAGCTATTCCAACACCTGTGAGGAAGGAGCTTACCCACACAACGACTCTAAACAGTAGAATAATGGGTCACATACATTTGATGCTTTCCATAAATAGCTGTTAGACCAGAAACAAGACACAAGTCTTTGTCAAGGTAAAGGCCAACTTTCTACCAAACTGGGGAGGCCAGTGAAACTGGACCAACAGGTCTAAGCTTAAACCAAGGCAGACAGATGCAACCGATAAACACCAGGAAATGGAGTACAGAAAGTCAAAGCAATGTAGCAGTGTACGTTGACACAAAATCCAAAGATAAAAATATGTCTAATGGTGAAAAAACCAAAAGGATAAGTTTCTGATTTTAAATAAAAAAAAAAAATAACAAGACTGTAAAATTATAGGCAGAGCTGAAGGTGTACAATAAACCCTACAACTGTTTACAGAAAAAATAATATGACAAATGACTTTGTAGAAGGAGCAGCTGTGCAAAGATCAGGACATTATCATATAAACAAGGTAAGAATATATTTCGTTGACGTGTTTGTATATAATTATTTTAACTTGAAGAGAAAAAACGTCTGTATCTAAATCTTATTATGAACCTACAACCATATTATCTCCTATTCTGAGCTTTATGTGGACTTATGCGTGCAGATGTGTGAACCTGGGGCAGAAAAATTTAAGTCTTCTTCTTCAGCTCCTCAAAACGCCTTGTTAAATCGTCAAAGTCGATGTCGTCCGTGTTGGTGCTGGCGCCACCGTAGGAAGATGTTGGGAGTGTGTCAGGAACAGAGGGGAGCTCTGGAAAAGCGTTGTTTTCACAATGCTGAGAAGATGGTCCAGGACCTGGAGAGAATACAGTTTGTCAAGTGTAATATCATAACTATACATATAATTGTTGTTAACATGTTCTATTCTGTAAGTTTCATGAAGCTCACAAATAAATAAAGGTCATATGTAAAGTAAAACACAGCAAGGGACATTTGTATTAGATGGTAATATTTAGATTGTTTTACACAGGGACTCACCTACAGCCTGGGAAGGAACAGAGGGTGTGTCACTTAGGTCATCAATCTGAAACAAAGGCATGATACGTCAGGACTACTGTCACCAGGTAATATTATTCTGTGGGTTAGTATATTAGTTTTTTTTTGAGCAAGATACATTCAATTTTAATAATTTCCAAACAAATAAACACAAACATAGGAACTGGAAAGAGAGGGGAAAATGCAGGAAAAACCATCACCTAATGCTTAACCAGGCATGGCCAAACTTTTCCCACAAAGAGCATGAGTGGCTGCTGGTTTTTGTTCCAACCAACCAAGAACAAATAGTTTAACCAATCAGCTGATGACTGAGATCTGTTGATTAAACCCTAAGGCGTGCTAGTGCTTGGTTGAAAAAAAAAAAATCTGCAAAATTGGCTCTTTAGAGAACAGTTTGGACATGTCTGTCTCTCAAAACACTTCTAGTCTCAGTATCCCGAAATGCATCTAACAAGCTTCTATGGAACCTTAGCTTTTTGTGATAATAATGAGTAAATAAGCAAATATTAACCATAATGCTTTCTAAGCAGATGAAGAAAAAACTTGTGTATGTGCTGATTAATAGCATAAAGTTGTCAACAGGAAGAACTGCAAGCAAGCGGAATAAACTGCTCTTCCCTGATTGTTGCCCTGCCCTGTCCGTCTGTCCGCCTGTCGGAACAGGGAGAGGGAATGGGGTGGCAAGGGTTCAGTCACTTACGGACTCATATGTGGGAGGAGAAGAGGGCAACTGGGGGGGCTGCCCTCCACTCATTTGGTGCTGGAAGTTGTCATAGGTTCCAACAGGCGGATTCATCGGTCCCTGTAGTAAAACAAGAGTCAAGCACATATGTAAAAGTGATAAAAGTTGATTGTGGACCCCTGCCATGTATACAACAGATTGATGTGGAGTAATATCTCAAGATTAACAAGTGCTTACAGCTCCATTGGGTGTTGGATAAATGAATCCCATAGGCATGGGCATTTGCATATTAGCACCAGGTGGTGCAGTGAAACCACCACCACCACCACCTCCCCCATGCTTCTTGTCAGTGTCCACATCAATCAGGTTTGCATCTTCTCCAGGACACACTTCAGCCTGTGTAGAAAAGGAATCCAAACATAACAAAATACATTACTAAATACACAAGCACACACAAATATATATATATATATATGTATATATATATATATTCTTTTTAACAGTTCCAGACTACTCACCCGCACCAAGGCATCAGAATCATACGGCACATTATAATTCTTGGCTATCTCAATAAGATAGCGTTCCACCAAGATCTTTGGAGGGGCCTCCACACTGAGTTTGTGAATCAACTAAAAAGACCAAAAATTGTTTTATAAATGTGAATGACTGAGAAATGGTAACGATGTGTCTTCTACGATCAGATTTTTCAGAGAATATTGTTGACTGCTTGTCCTGCGACTTGGATCTTACCCTGTCGCTGACGGTGCCAATCTGGTTGGTTTTGCACAGCTTGCCATACTCTTTGCTGTATTTTGCACATAGCTGGTCAGACACCTGAAACAGAGTGGAATTGTAAAAAAAAAAAAGAGAGAAACATCTTTTAACTGTTTTTGCACAAGTGTAATTGTGCATTTTTTTTTCATTTCAATCACTAATCAGTATATGATTACGGATAGCATACATTTCTATTTTAAAGCACTTACAATTTTTAGTTCAGACACTTCACACTGTAAACGAGGTGCGGCCCAAATTAAGGTGGACACTGGTTCTTGCAGGCCTGGGTCCAGTTCCCTAAGTGAAAGATTGGAATTTTTTCTCAGCTTTCTCTTTTCAGCTACTGCTAAGGTTCGATTCCAGATTGTAAAGACAAATACAAATAAGGGCTCCTCCTTTATTTCAGAACTTACTTCATTGTCTGAATGAGACCAAAGCGAGCCAACAGCAGGTCACAGTAAATCTCTAGGATCTCCATGGCTTCTACCAGGTAGTCCTCTCTGATGATGTGCTCCACACGAATCCTGGCCCGCTCATCTTTTCCCGCCGACAGATAATCAGCAATTTCCTTCCTTGCCTTTTGCGCAAGTTCAGCTTTAGATTAAAAATAAATGATTTTAGAAGGGGATCGTGTGGGTAATTAGAGAAAAACACAGACGTGTTGCGTTCATCAATATTATTATTGTTCCTGGACTCACTTTTCTTCTTCTCCAGAAGTTTAAGTCGGTTGATGACCAGTCGGAGGTTCACTCTCAGTCTCTCTGCTTTGAATCCTCCGCCCAACATTGTTACTGTTAACTACCTGTTGACAGGAAAGTTTGAGGAAGATGAGAAAATTCGTAATCGAAACCAGCTCTTACAGACGATCTGACGTCACCAACACAAGCAGCCAAAAGAGTGAGTCATGCGATCATGTGAGTCTGATCAAGTTTTCCCACAAGGACCACTCTACAGATTTACCCAAAACAAATACAGCACACAATCCAAAAAATGCCAGGAGAGGTCCGTATCAACGACCAAAGCAATAAAACTGTCAGCTCGAGATGAATACAATAATAATGTAGCAAGGCCGACATAAATGAAACATCTAAAACCCACTTAATTCGTACATTTAATTCGATAATAAATATCAATAAATATGAAAACGTTCGTTATCAACACAGAAAATTATAGAAGTGCGCATGAAATGACGGACCAGCCTGTGTGCTAGCCTTAGCTCTGTTAGCTTTGCTCTCTTCTGTCATCGTTCCCTACCTAGACGCTAGCTTCCTAAAAAAATAAACAGTAAAACACTATATGGGGGCACCCAAAAAGTAATATATGAGTAATTGTGATAGATATATAAATAAAAACTTACCGGTGAGGATGTGCCAAGCTTACACAACAACTTATTTGTTTCCGTCACTGTCGTCGCTTTTCACTTCCGCAAAGAATCACGTACGTCTTGTTACGTCATATTCGGGGCGGGGCTTAACTTTGATGGAAAATAGAAAACGAAGACCGGAAGTTCGTCTTCATTTCTCTTTGTAATTATAATATTGGTAACATAAGTATTTTATTGTATTATGACGTGTATATTGAGATTTGAAAAGATACATTTATTTACACGTCGTTATTTTGTGTTGTAATTTACTTTCTCAAAGTACGCAAAAAAAAACACATTTCATTAATTTACCTATCGATAGTAGCAAAGTTAAGTCACTGAGCATTTCTAGAGGTTTGAGGTTCCAGAGAATCGACAAGATGAGTATTTCTTGGGGTCAATGTGGGGTTGTTTCACAAACTTCATATTTTTTATTACTTTATCCGTCAAGTACACATTGCTCAGTACCTTTCCTCCTACTGCTTCTAATGGGATTTGTTTGTGTGAATTTTTTAGTAATGAGTGACGAGTACTATATCAGTTGCTACTGTTACACCCAACTAACAGAACTGCAAATATTTTTCTAATTAGTTTTCTGATAACATTGCTCACCTGCCCTACCTCCTCACACAAGCACAAGTTCAACTCCCTCCATTGTTACCAGATCCACCTGTGTGCCCTATAGATGTTAAGTTCTATTTTTTCATTATGGATCATGTTAACTTATCTTAAAAACATAGGATTCATGCTTGGTACAAAAAACATCCCTGAAAATGTCTTAGGTGCTCTATATTAGAAGGCTGTTTTGTACAAAGTGTTTTGTGTTGAGCCTCTTTTTGGCAGTTGGATGGTCAAGTATTCATAGATCATTCTTGTTGGTCTACCAATTGGAATTGGTATCAACAGAAACCTTCAGTTCATACTGCTCTGTCTGTTGAAAACCCCATAACCTCACATTTAGTTTTCAATGAAAGAGTTTCGATAACCATTTTTGTTGTGTGTGATCAGACAAAAACCTCAAGGGGATGTGAACCTTTCCTGACTTTTTCAAAGTAGAAAATCCCTGTTCTCCAGTCAAACATAAAAACACATTCTACAAGAAGTGTTTTATACATTTATATTTCTCATAAAAAGTGTCTGTACAATTACAATGCAATTTCACATCATAAAACAGTTTGAAACATCTCTAAAGTTTGAGTTTAGTGGCAGAAACTTCCTTCTGCTTCTTTTTCTTCTTTGAAGACGGGTCTTTTGCACTTTTGATCTGGCTTTTAACTTGGTCCTGCAGTTGAGAGAAAAAGGCCTGGGACGAACGCAAAGCCTTGTCTTTCCCTGCGTCCTGAAAGGGAGGAGAGCAATGGTAACTCAGTCATGGTTGAATCAGCATGGTATGGTTCTTAAATGTCTTAAATGAAACACATTTTCAATCCACCTAATGAAGACACTGAATGCATCACAACAATACTGCGTCTTCTGATGACTGGGAACAAACTTCATAACCATTACAATTTATTGTACAATACGTGAGGGCGCTGTAGCAAACCTGGTGCTTGCCTATTACAATACATGGATAGACTCACCTTAATTATTGTAGCTTTGCCTCCCTTTGTCAGTTTCTTTAGGTTCTCTGCGACTTCAGCCTTTGATGGCTTTCTGTTTTCTCCAGCCTTGCTAGCCTCTTTGAGTTTCTGTCTCTTTTCCTTCTCCTTTATTTTCAGGCTCTTTGCCTTCTTCTTGAGCCGTCTCTCCCGCTTCTTGTCCGTTGACGTCTTTTCAGTGCTACCCACAATATCTCCAGCTCTGTTCTTCTCCTGTGGTTTCAGGGGAAGGTTATTAGACAAATAAAAAGACAAAAATAAAGCAGGGTAATTTATGATTTGAGAGTAAATGACAAACCTTGACTTCTTCTGGTGCCAGTAGAGTTGCATCACTGACACTGACAGGAGCCACCTCCTCCATTGCAATGGATGGTAAGTTGGACACAACCTTAACCTCAGGAGCAGCCTATAGACAAAGATAGTGGTTGGGTTTTTGTTTTCTTTGGTATTAATAATGCTCTTCTTGATCAAAATATCCATTATCAATGCTAATGGTTACAGCAACAGAGGGGAAAATTAAGTTTGCTTAGTCAGTGCCATTAAATCACTGCAGCATTTTCACATATTCACACAGTGAATATATGTTAAACATTTGCTGTATTGACATTAATTTGATGTCAATACAGCAAATGAAACAAATCACATTGTAACACACTGACATTGTCTACACACACAAACATTAGATAAATATACATTAATATATACATTCACACGCACACATAGCATATACAGATCCAACAAAACCTACTGGTTTAGGTGTGAAGTGGAAGTTGGAGAGAGCGTCCAATTTAAGGAAGAGTGAGTCCATTAGCTTTTCAATTTCTACATGGGCTGGATTCTCCTCCTCTTCAGTGTTTTGCTAAAGCAAACATATTAAAGAAAACATGGTAAATCAAGTGTTCATACATCTTTTGTCATTAACAGGAACGAGACAAAAAGTCAAACCTGAGTCTGTTTGATAAATTCTTGCTCATAGATTTCTGCCAGACTCTGCTTGCTCTTCTCATGGTCCAAGGTTAGCCTCTTCTTGTACTCAAAAACATTCTCTTTGGGTTTCTCTTTACGGACCACATCATCGAAAGCCTAATGAAGACACATAAAAGAAAGAAAAGAAAATATGTCACAAATCAATCACCTATATATGCATTTATAGAATACATCGTGTTTATCTCTAACCTGATCTTTAATCCTCTGTTTGATAATGTCTTCAAGCTGCAGTGTGGTTTCCTCTGTGATTGCAGGTGCTGTAAAATTAAAGTATGACAAAAAGAATTAGCTCATATAACATTTGTCTGGCAAAGTATAAATGCGATAAGCAGAAGAATCATTCACCCATTCTGGACGTCTGCTCAAAATCTACATCTTCCTCCAACATGCTGTTCTCTGGACGTGTCTGTGCTGTCACCTCTCCAGACAACTGCCAGGGTTTCTCTGCCAAGGCTGACTTTTCCATCTCCTCAATCTTCTGAGACATCTGCAGGTTTAGACATGAGCAAAGACAGACATAGGTCCAAAAGTCTCCTAGATGAGAGGTAAAACGTTTTCTTTCTTATGGCACCAAAATCCATTTATGAACAGTACTACTATTAAAGGACCTCCACAGACATCTTTTTACCTTTTCTTGCCGTTTCTCAAATGACGACTTCGACTCGACATTTGCATCGCCTGGAGTTTTTCCTCCAAAGATCTCTTCCATGTCCTCTCCATCACTTTCCTCTTCCCCAGAGAGGTTAAACGTCACTTTCTTTGCGGAGACTTTTCCTTGAGGCCTTGTGTCATCAATACTTTAAAGAACAGGACAAAAAAAATCAGAGCTGAAACAACTGAGGCTTCTCCTCCTACACAGTTAAAGATGCTGTGTAACATCAATAGCACTTACTCATCATCACTGTCGTAATCATCGTCCTCATCATCTATTTGTTCTTCACTTTCCCTCTGGCTTTCATCCATGCCATCAGGCTCACCATCTGACTCTTCAGCTGGTTCAGTGTCCACAGCATCAAAAAAGTCCTTGTACTTGAGATTTCTGGAGCTTTTTTTCTGTAAACACCAACAAAACTCAAACCAATATTTCCACCAAAATATCAAAAATAAAAACAATTACGGGGTTAAATACATACAGTATTTTTCTTTTGTTTTTTGGAAGAAAGTATCTCATCAAGGCCAAGGTCTTCATCATCCCCAGAGGGAAGGTCCTGAAAATAGTCCACATCATCCTCATCCTGGACATCTTTTCCTTCCCGTTTGTCCATATCATCTAGAAACACCTCCATTTCTGATAACTTAAAGAACTTGTCATCAATCTCAGAAGGAATAATCTTTGTTTTTGACACTATTTTCTTGATTCCCTTCTTCTGTTGTTCCCGTTTTTCCAGAGCATCAACGTCAAAATCTAAATCTGAGTCCTCATCTGTGAAATCTTCTGTTTCTACAGGTTTTTTCTTAGCGTGACTGTGATGTTTGGCTTCTTCTTCTTCTTCATCATCATCATCATCCTCCTCCTCCTCCTCCTCCTCCTCCTTTTCTTCTTCTTCATCCTCCTCCATTTCAGCAATGTCAATGCCATCAGTATCTCCTTCATCATCCTGATCCTCTTCAAGTATTGTTAAAGTCTCATCTGACAAAGCCTGAACAGCGTTTTGAAAATGTTTGAGGACTGCATTGTTCTGCAGTTCTAGCTCCTGCCAGATCTGCTCTTGATCAAAATTTTCCACCACCAGCTCAGTCAGAGGGCTTCCCTTAAAACCGATAGGCTCAAGGGTTTTTTGGAGGTCATAGAGGGTCTTTGTGAGCGAGGTGAAGTCTGTTGCCACTTCATCTTGAAGGCTGCCAATATGATTAAGAATTATTAGGACTGATGAAAATAATGAGTGAATTCAGGGTTATTCACAGAGGCCACTAGTTTTTCTAATAACTGTGCAAGAATGTAAGCAATATTGTGCACAAAGAAAAGATCTTTATCACATGCATGTTGGAGAAGTAAGTGAACAAAAAAATAAACAACATATTTAACAGGACTGGAGAATGCTGTCATCGGTGTTCCTTGAGTGCTGATAACGTGATAATGTGGAAGCTTACGTACTAAACATTAAAGTACACAAATTAACAAAATTGTAAATGGTATTTATTATAGTTATACTCCATGACATGGAGATAAAACTATTGACAAAAAGAGAGTATACGAATTAAGTGGCAAAAATAGAAAGAAAATACAATATGCAGGACATTAAGAAGAATGAACAAAGCGACATTCCAGCTCAAGTCAGTGCATTTAACAATTAATTCGGATATTTATTTAAATCTATTCTAGAATTCACTTAATGTAACCAGTTAAAATTAAACATTTAAAGTACACGTTTGTGTTCGACGAGGCTAACAGTAGTGTTAGCTCAGCCTCCACAATTTAACTGCAGTTGAGACATTTTTTCTCATGAATTTAAGAACAGTCGAAAATAACATTTACCTTAAAAAGTTCTCTGGTTGTGCTGTGTTCGCAATTAATGTCTTAACACATTTCTCCAACAAATCCGACACATCGCCACTCGCCATAGTCGCAATCTCCTCACATGGAGAACTCTGTGTCGCACATAAACAGGACCCCAAAGAAACTTCCCTGTCCGTCTTTGGTTCCGATCTACCAAAAATGGCGTCCGTGGCGCTGAAGGTTGTAGGTATGTTTACGGTTACAATAATGTTAAGGCATGTTGCCCATCGTCTCACTTTCGCTCTGCCTATGTTTTTGTCAAAACTGTTCTTAACCCGTAATTTCGTTCATGTTTTAGTTCGTGGCCGAATCTATTTTGTAACGTCATGGGTTCGTTACTTCAAAAATTATTTTTTTGTTAGTTAATGATGTGCTTTTACGTAACGACTGTCGAGTCAACTTGATGAGTCACGTCATACATGTTTGTGTTACGATTTTTTCTTTTTTCTTTTATTAATTTATTGATGAATGAGACCGATGCAAATAAATTCCTTGACAGGAAAAAGAAGTAGATCATAACATTAAAAAGCCATAAGACGACAGTCCAAGTAAATAATCTTTTTGCAACTTTGCAATTTTGTATCAATACTGAAGAAAACACTAAGAATGCACTACGAGGAATCTGGGGGAGTTGTAATAGTTGTTTTTGTTGTCGTCCTGTCTTTGTGATGTTTATCTTTAATAGTCCTGTAAGCAAGACAGAGTACATGTGTGTAGATGAAAGGGGGGATTGTGGTTTTGTATGAAGGAACAAGGAGCAGAGGTGGAGAAGGTGTAGGAGTTTAGATAAGATCAGTGGAGATTGTGGAAGGGAGAGAGGTGGAGAATGGAGTACAGGCGGGATGGAACAGCTGGACAAAAGTGTCAGGAGTGATCTGTGATAGAGTGTCAGCTGGGGTGAGGGTTACAGTACGGTTGTGAGACCAGCCATGATGCAGATCTGGAGGTGGAGGAGTTAAAGATGCTGGGATTCTCTCTAGGAGAGACAAGGATGGACAGGATCATTAATGAGGTGATTAGAGGGACAACACTGACAGGAAGGTTTGGAGAAAAAGCTAGAGAAGACAGATTGAGATGGTTTGGACATGTTCAGTGGGGGGACAATGGATACATTGGTAGAAGAATGAACCCAGAGATGGAGCTACCAGGTAGGAGACAAAGAGGAGATTGATGGATGCAGTGAGGGACGACATGGAGGTAGTTGGAGTCAGAGTAGAACAAACAGAACAGGGCAAGAAAAACATGAATTCATTGTGGCAACCCCTGAAAATGGTACAGGCCAAAGGAGAGGAAGACTGTCTTTTATTGTCTTGTTAAAACAGTTGTGGAAATTCTTTAACTGTCCCAAGGAGTTAATCCAGCAAACCTATTTTGCATCTTTTCATAAGCAGGTTTTTCGAGACATCTGTGTCTCCCACTGGTCAGGACATACTCAACAACACCTTCCCTGCGCCAGAGCATCCCACCGTCACTGTGGAACTTGGGGCGACTGAATCATATCGCTATTGCTGTGCCTGACATGGAGAAGGCCACGGCCCTTTATCGGGATGTGCTGGGGGCCAAAGTGAGCAGCAAGGTCCCTCTGCCTGATCATGGTGTTTATACAGTGTTTGTTGAGCTGGGTAACACTAAACTTGAGCTGCTTCATCCACTTGGGGACAAAAGCCCTATTGCCGGCTTCTTGCAAAAGAACAAGTCTGGAGGGATGCACCACATTTGTATAGAGGTAAGACAAAACTCCCTATTTTTTTTCACATATGAGGTTAGTTAGGGTATGATTTCTAATGATAAATTCTGTATTCGACTTGTAATTGCATCTGCAATAGCATTTACCATGCTGTTTCTTTCCATTTTGCAGTACAGTAGTTAAAAAGCCAAAAAATGCTGATCTAATTCATCTATAAGCCATTCTGTGTAACCATTGTTTAACTCTGGCCGCTAGAGGACGCCACTGTGAAATTTGTAAAGTTGTATTACAGACAATACAAGAAGCGTTTGTTTTTAAGGCTGTACTTTATATTTATCTATCTATTTATGTCTGTCTGTCTTGGGACAAAAGCTAGAGATTTAGATGGTTTGGACATGTTCAGAGAAGGCACAGAGGATACATTGGTAGAAGAAGAATGATCCTAGAGATAGAACTACTACATAGATCTGTCTATCTACATACATACATAGATATACCTTGTTCTGTCAGATTCAAGAGAGTCTTCAAATTATTCTGCCACTTTTACTTATATGACTACAAGTGTTTTCTCTCGCTTTGTAGGTGGACAACATCACTGCAGCAATCACTGACCTAAAAGCAAAGAACATCAGAACTTTGTCAGCAGAACCCAGAATAGGTGCTCATGGGAAACCAGTGATGTTTCTTCATCCCAAAGATTGTGATGGTGTCTTGGTGGAGCTTGAAGAGGCATGAATGTTAATTAAAAGTGCCTTTCTTTCAGTTTCAGCTTTTTTGTTTCAAAATAAATCCATTGTGATTGTGATCCATTGTGATTGTGAACCATTAACACCATCAACATGGGTGTAGACCTACCAACAAATGAAGTTGACAGCTTCAGGCAGAATTCAGTCTAAGAAGAGACACAGGATAAGTCTTTAACCAGGAGGATGACTCACCAATCAAGCCAGAATAAATTAATTTACTTTACACTGGGGGTTGTTGTTTGTTGTTAAAAATTATCTTAAGTTAACAAGAGCTTTATCTCAGTTTACTCATTTCAGGTGACAATTATGACTAAAACGTCCAAATATGGGTGGCAGTGGTGGCCTAGTGGTTAAAGGGAGCAAATTTGGGTATAGGTTCGAATCCATAAGCTGCCAATTTGCCACTGAGGTGCTCTAAACCAGACCAACGAGGCTCACAGTATGGTGCAATGTGATTTGGGTGGCACAAGCTGCCCCTGCGACCCGGCAACCGACATTCAGATGAAAATGAATGAATGAAATGAAATATGTGTTCTTGGGTCGTGTTAAGGACTCCTGTGTCATCCATGCTAAGTGTAGGATCTGTACTCTTTTTTTAATATGACGTGTGAACATATTACAAAATCAAGTACCAGGACAATTCCATTGTTTACTAAGAACATGGCTCTACTCATGATTCATAGACTCATGACTCAAGACTCATTCAGTGACATGATTGCAAAACTGTGGAAACTGTATTGAGACATACAGTATGTTCCAAAACTTTCCATGTGTCAGTGCTGTAGCCAAATGGGAACAACAATAGTTTCATGGTGTATTTTCATCAGAATCACTTTCAGTGATTGAAAAATAAGCACCTGTGGAAGATCAACAGATTGAAACATAGCTACTTCTTGTTTCATCGGCCACAGACTGCCATGATCTTCACCTCAGAATAGATCATTACTTTGCAATCACCAGTCTATGCACCTGCTGCACTGGAGCACCAGGTTTCAGTTCTTCATTTAGTCAAATACCCTAAGGTTAGGACCATACTGATTAGAGTCATTTGTGAGTTGTTTTCCAATAAATGGAAGTGAAACAAGCAAAAAAAAAAAAAAAAACAGTAAATGATCCTAAAGTGTTGAAGCTTAACAGGTGTTGCTACAAAATCCACATACAATTGATATAAAGATTTTACACACCTCTGTTCAATGAAAAGTGTCTTCAAAATATTTTCCATTACCTAATGTGACCTAATAAATCCACTGTTTATGATCAAACGATTTCCACAACAATTTTCTCCTCCAAACAAAGACATAACAAAAGATCAGAATCCAGAGGGCTCCATTTATTTCATTGGGTTGACAGATCCAAAACAGTACATTTGGGAATAACAGGAATGTTGCTCAAAGCAGAAAACACAGGAAGCAGAAGCTGCAATTTCTTCATAAAGTGTTTTTTCTTATTTACTCAGCTAATATGGCAATGGTGTAATACGTGACTAACATGCATATGACTTAATCATTTAAAATACCTTAATAAAGCAAGGGACAGAGACACACACAGACACATGACGCATCGTAGTGTCTATGGAGGGATTTAACTGCTTTCCTTGCCCAGGGTATGTTTGTCAAACAAGTATTCGGCCATGCCGTTAGGTGCGCCCATGCGTTTCAGGTTGGTCACCCAGTCTGCCAGTTCTTTGATGGACTTCACCTGCTCGTCCAAGTAGTGAGTCTCAATGAAATCACACAACTGTAACAAATAAAAAGTGGAAATTAAAATGAAACCTAAAAAAGGTAACTGTCTGGAGGATTATGTGAATGTGTTCATGTACGAAAAAGTTTACAATAGTGCACACTGCAGGCTCAAGATCAATAAATAACTCTAAATGTTGAGAGGGAATTATCTAAACAAGGGGTTTCAAACTTGCTCAACTTATTTGAGTTTGAGTCCCCCGGTCTAAACCAAAGCATTGTCCTTGGTGCAGCTTCACTTTCTTGAGCTACTCAGTATACTATGGTATTAAAGGGAGTACACGATACATTCCATACTAAAGCTAATAAAAACCCTGACAGCCATTGAAACCGGAGCTTGTGTTCTTGTATTTGTCTCACAGATAATTCATAGCAGAATACTTACATGTGGGTCATTGTGAGTGGTGCACAGTTTGTGCAAATCCAGCAATGACTGGTTGACACTTTTTTCAAGCTGGAGTGCGCATTCAAGAGCTTCAACACCGCTTCCCCACTCGTCCCTCTCGGGCTTCTGCAATCAGAATAATAATAATATTAATAATAAAACACACTGGTTGGGAGATCAATGATGCAAAAAATTAGAGGTAAAAGGGTGTTCACCATAAATAAGAGGGTGGGCTTTGGCAGTTTAACGTATAAATTGAAGTTTAAGTCTTCGTTTACATGTTCAAGTCAGATAAACCAAACACCCACTTCACACCCTGTATATCTGGTTGGCCTTAAGTTACACGCCCAAACCAGAGATAAGGACTTGTTTTCACTGGGAATTTAGGGTGAAACAAAACATTTAAATACACAATGATTCAGATACTTTAGTTGTGCGCATACCCTGATGTCTTGCAGGAAAATCCGTCCACCCCTCTGGTTCTGAAGTTTCATTAGTTTCTCAGCGTGCTCACGTTCCTCATGAGACTGATGACGGAAGAACTTGGCAAAGTTGTGCAATGCCTGGTCATCCCGGTCAAAGTAGTAGGACTGAAGAGAGCAAACGAGAATGATAGAATATACTTCAGTTTCGCAACTTGGGTTAAAGTATAACCTTTAAGGATTTTTTTTTTTTTTTTTACAATGTCTTAGCAGTAAAAGATATTTATGTTTCAGTCTAGGCCAGATCCGGAGATATATACCATAATAATAATATTAATAATAATAATAATAAAAACACTTTGATATGGCATTGATATTTCATCACATTAAAAACAATACACCTTAAAGCAAAATCTAACTTTTCTAAAGAAAGTTTGTTGAATGTTGTTCAGCAATCTCAGAATGAACTTTGTACTCAGCCAAACAAAATGTAGTTCACCTCGGTGAACCTTCAACTACACACTGATTGTTAGTTTTTAAGGTTTTAACGCTTGCTGCACTACTCAAAACACTAATTTACGGTGGCAATGTGCAGCATGACAGCCGTCTCTCACACTGTCTTCCTCCAGCTAATATACACTTAGTGGGTTTGTGAAAATACCCCCCAAACAAACTCTGCCAGCACAGCAGACAAATAAGCACACGAAATACAGCAGGTCTGTAAGTAACGGTTACTCTAAACATATGCTTGGTATTAATACATGCTTCCCTAAGCACTGTAATGTTTGTCAAACTGAGTGGTCTCACCATGGACAGGTAGACATAGGAGGCATACAGCTCCAGGTTGATCTGCCTGTTGATGGCAGCCTCGCATTCCTGATGGAAGTTCTGTCTTATCTGGGAACTCATCGTTCTGAAACAGTAAACAATTATTTACTCTCTGCACACAAAGAAAATTGGGTCATTTGTATATTCATGACGTGGTTGTTTGTTTGTTTTACTTGTATTACTATTAGCTGCTTGGAACAGCCACTGTGTTTATTAATAAGTTAGCTATTATCCTCAGAAACTCTAGAAAGACCATTTTTGTCACAAACATGTCTAGTTTGTTACAAATCGACCACCTAAAACTGTACATTTGAGTGAAAAGACTGAACAAAAACAAATAGTCGGGGAACAAAAGAGCTCTTAAAGTAAATGTTTTAATAATATATTGTACCTAAAGCGTCGTGTTGACGCAGAGCCAGGGAAGCCAAACTAAGCCACTACAAATTCAATGACATATGCGCCACAATGTTATGTAAATACAAACATAGTATCATGTACAGAATACAGAACTTCGTGTTCTAAAGAGAAATGTCATCTTACCTAAATTTGTTGACAGGTCTTTTCTCGCGAGATGAAAATCTTACTCGTTTTGTGTCGTTGTTAGCAAAACAAACGGCTAGCTGTGAGGCTAAACGTGTTCTCGCGTTAGAACGATGCGAAAGCTACTCGTTTTAATCAAAAAATGAATACCAGTATTGTCGTGATGGTTTTCTATTCCGTCCCTTGCGAGAAGACAGTTGAAAGGTTGCCGTTCAAGCACTGTTGAAGCAGGTAACCTTCACTGTCCGCTGTTGAGAGGATCGACTGGAGTGCTTGCGTCACTTTCGCGAGCTTTCTAACAGTACGTGCTGTGACGTCACCGCGCGTCCAAAAGAAAAAAGGAAGCGCAAGGACGCACGTCGAACGCACGTTTGCTATGGTGGTTGCGCAAAGCTGCATTAATTGGGCCTTGTTTTGCGGTGACAAAACAACAAATAGAACACCCGGAAATAAAACGCACAATAACACATTTAGGTAAACACGAACTCGAACCAATACGTAAATAAAATAAACCATTATCTTTTATGGCCAAATAAAAACGGATATTTTTTGCCAGTATGTTTTTTTCAAAAACTATTTATTGTACAAATGTTTATCAGTATTTCTTCAAGAATTATTTTGTTCAGTCGGTAATGGAAGTTAATGTTTGTAATGTTTAAAATAATCTATATTCAGAATAACAACACTGCATGGCAATCGAATTAAGGTCAAATGACATTCGCTGAGCAAGGTTCAACCGACCCTGAATGGCCCTTCAGTTCCTTGTAATCTAACCCGAGGACTTTAGACAGGATTGAAGGAAAGCAAAACATATACTCAACACTGTTTAGATCGGACTAAGGTTTAAATTATAATACAATGTCAATCTAAATTGGGCTGTTAGATAATGTGATTGGTGCTGTCACAGTGTTTGTTGCTCAATGTAATACCGCATGTCCTTTTCCACACAGAGCAGGTCAGGTCTAACAGGAGGCTGTAAAACTATATATTCGGTAAAACATTCGCATGCAGCGATATCGGTTTTAGGTATTTAAAGTATGCGTTGCAGTTCCTACTTCTGTATCCACGATTAAGTTTGTGCTTGACATTTTTGTCATATATAAATATATATGTACATAACTATCTGATAAACGCCAGATACACAACTTTATCATCCATTGAAATCATCACAATGCGTTTTTCCATGTCCGAAATCCCAGACTTTATCTCCATTTTATCTGACGTTACTACAGTACATGTGCGTTTGTGTATGATCAGAACAACAGATACCGGACAGGATTACAATCAAAGGCTTAAATCCATAATTCACGCATGAAATTGTTCGCCTTTGTGTTTGTCTACTTCTTTTCGATAAGCTAACCTTGAATATCCCACCTGCTTCCAATTAATAACAGTAACTTACCTTTGTGCCTCCTCTTCCTAGTCCGTGTTGACTAGAACGAATAACTTCCTGTGTGCAACCTCTTAATATTACCGTCTGGTGCAGCCATGTAAAGATGATAGTGAAGTTTCAGGTTTTCCGCCACACTAGCTTTCCGGACATGCACTTACACAAAACTATTATTCTATTTTTATTTGTTTATTTATTCATTGTATAAGCCACGGCTTTTGCCAACAAATACCATGGGTTATCACGTTGTCCATCCTATAGTAAACTTGATTTGTGATTTGACTGATCCCAAACAGAATGAACAGGAGTGGTCCCGTCTACATAAACCTTGCTTACATCTCTTTACAATTATAGTTGTAGTGAGGTACTCAACAGTCCATAAGGGACATTCAGTCACCCTTTAGCAAATCAATAAAATGGGGGAGCAACAGAATAAATGCTCTTTACTAAGAACCACTAGTTTGAGGGTAATGTTACAGTCACGACTTGCTTCTGCACCAAGAGGCTCTCCATTTTAGTATTTAGCAGGGTTTCTGGAATTCAGGTGATAAACCCAGCAAATTCTTTGCAGATGCAGCTGATTTAAGGGTGTTTTGAAAAGTGTCTGCCCACGGTCTGTGTGTATTTCAGACAAGACTACATTTTACTTGTGTTATACCCTCCTGTTTTGGTAATTCTCTTGGTGAAAAACAAAAAAAAGCACGATTGGCTGAAAACGCATCTCATCATGACACCAAATATATTTGCACAAGCTGCTCCCTTCATCAGTAATCACCAAATGATGTTGCTCCATTTCATCATGTATGAGATGTTTGAGAAAAATCAAGACAATTTTTCATTATATTTTTTATAAATTTTATTTTTTTAGAAGATTTAGTCAAACAGGCCGAATCCCATGTCGTCATCGGACTCCTCAGACTCTTCCTTCTTTTCTTCCTTCTTCTCCTCAGCAGCTGAAAAGGTAAAATTACAAATGTTTCTGTTAATGTTAAGTCATCTACTTCACGTATTTACAAAGTGATACAAAAGCCCACAGTGTAAACGCCGACTAACAAGGCGCTAAGTTGCAAATCTCACCTGCTGCAGGGGCGGCAGCTCCACCAGCGCCACCAGCAGCTGAGCTGGCAACAGCAACGGCTCCACCTGCTGGTACGCTGGCCAGTTTACCGTATCCTAGGGAGAAAGGCATTGGCAGAGTTTAGGATTTATGTGATGTCTATTTATCAGCTGTCAGATAATCACTAACAGAAGTTAGATTAAATGTATATTTCATTTGCTGATAGTTCTCAGTTAGGTGCATTTTTTAATATAATTTTACATTTGTAAATATGGCAACTTACTTATTTTAAGTAAGTTATTTTTTTATTTATTAAATAAAGGGCACATGGTTTACCAACACAAACTCACCTGATGCAATCACATCATTTACGTTCTTGCCCTTGAGCTCAGAAATGACCTTGTCCAGACGAGAATCATCAGCCTCAATGCCAACACTGTCCAGGATCTTCTTGATGTCCTTTGCTTGAGGACTCTCATTGCCAGCAAGGGCAGCGAGCAAGTAAGCAGCAACGTAACGCATCCTAAAAAAAAATCAAACAAAAACAAGAGTTCAACACTAAGGATATCATTTACCATATCTAGCATAATTGATAAATGTGCATCATACTATACAACTGCCAAAATCTGATTTTTCACCACACAGGTCAATAATTATGTTGTGCTGCAGGTCCTACATCGGTCCTACATTTACATTTTGTTTCAGAATGATGTGACATCTGCCCAAGAGACATGCACTGTGAGTCTTTTATTTGGGCGATTTATAAAATAGGGGATATGGTTATTGTCATTGTACACGTTACAAATACAGGGCAACAAAATGCAGTTTACATCCAAATATACACTACAAGCTGTGGATGTGTTGTACACCGGCAACATGGAGATAATATGAAGGGGGTACTTTAACCAAACTACAGATACATACTTATACATTATTAGAGTACAATTAATTTACACTGTGATGACAGGGAGATTTTAAAAGCTAAACTTGAGAAAAACGTGACTCTCGGGGGTGCGGGGAGGGCACGTATAATACTTATAGTCAACATTCGCAAACAAATTTTTCGTTATATTTTTGGCAGCAGTAATTTAAAAGTGATGTTTTTATTATATAAACAGTCAATACTCCTACAATAACGCATTTAAACTAAAAATAACTGACATCTTGAATTGAAACAGTCAAAACAAGACGTTTTTCATCCGACGGACAGTCGAACTAAGATAGCTTTTTAGTCTTGAAACCTTTAGGGCTTTAAAGTCAGCTTTCGGTTCACACTGAGGACTCTGACTTAATTGTAAGAAGCGAATATTTAGTTTCGTCTACCATCATGGTCAGATGTCGGGGAAACAGAGACCGACGTATCAGTCTTTACACCCATGTGGCGGCGAAGACTTCGGCCCCGTTAACATTAGCGAAAACGGCTAACTGCTACTACGGTGCGTAGAAAAATTGGGGAAAAACGCGAAGACTCTCCTGCTCAAAGCTCTAAATTGGGTAAAAGCATCGTAGTATTGTGTGACTGTTAACAAACACATTTTCCAATGTATAAGTCGGGCTAGTTATAGTATAAAAATAACACTCACTTGAGCTAGAGGTTTGAACGCGTGTTCCCTTGGACGTTAGCGAACAGAAAGGAAGAACCGCCGCCGGAAGCAACCCGAAGAGCCACTTGTTCTTCTTCTACCACAATTATGGTGAAAAGATGCGAGAGCGCCGTTCAGTGGACAATGCTTAAACACGACGACAATCAAAACCAAAAGAATGTCTTATTCTGAAAGTAAAACACAGCGCAGCTTGGTCACAGAGTGATTACGTATAACAATCGACGTTGGGTTCACTTTACCGTACTTTTCCGTACAGTAATAAGAGGTTAAATGTTCTGGGTTTTTAATAAGTTGACTTTTGGAATGTCTTGCTCAGGGTTTCCAACTTGAGGCCCATGGGCCACTAGCAGTCCATAGAACAATATTGTGCAACCCTCACCTAGTTATAGAAGTTTAATGTCGAACCGCAAGATTTATAAAGTGGTTTTGGTGATGAAAATGGTCATGTTGGATGCACTGGAGTGGTAAACAGAGCTCTGGATGAATGTGAGTATGACAATGGAACCTTATCTTTACTGCTCTATTCACTTTTAACCAACTCAGTTTTTTAGTTCATGGAGACAAGTGTTGACTGACTGCACGGTTGAAAATGATTGATGAACTGTACTGTATTATACTTTGCTCTCCACGTTTTGTGATAGATTCTATATTTCCCAACACCCTGGTCCTCAGACTTCTTTTGGTTCATTTAGTGCTTTTTTGTTTTTATTAACTATTTTTAAGAATAAAAATACCATATATTTTTGGTATAGAGCATTAATAGCTCGTGTGGCCCTCAATTTATCTAAGGTTAAAAACCGTAGATAAAACCTTCTTTTTTTGGTGAGTGGCTTCCTACCTGGATTGATTTGATGCACCTGCCTCGTGACAAAGGGCCAATTTACAAAAAAAAAAAAAGGAATGTAGCCCACGTCTTTCAGAAACAAAAACAGAAGAGAAAAATTCAGTTGTGTGGTTTTCTGGTCACAAGCTGAGGCCTGTCCTGCCCTGGCAGTGTTGTCTTGAGGGAGCACACGCTGTTTGAAGAGTGATGCTGGTTCACAAATTGTCAGTTTAAACTGAGACATGTTTCTGGCCCGGCAACAAAGCAGGCAAACAAAAAAAAACAAGATATCAAAAATCCCTCCAAAAGTGCATCTCATATATTACTGTATTTACAATGCACTGCTTGGTATTTTGACAGTTAAATCTGGATAAGGAGTCAATGTCAGGGCATGAACACTAGGTGGCAGATGGGTGGTGCCTTCCGTCTCTTCTGCTTCAGGTTGATGCAGTTGGCTACTTCGGCTCCCTACAGCAAATCTGCATCTTCCTAAAACTTCTGAAGATCTTTTTGACATTTTTCTAATAAAATAATAATATTTCTACTTATTGGCTATCAAATAGGAGCGTGACAAAAGAAAAATTCCCACACTCCTGTTGGAACCATCTGCCCCCCCCAAAAAAATCATGATTTTTTTCCAGGCTTGTGCAACAAGTTCTTATTGACGCACTAAGACACTCAATTGTCTCAGGGAATTAGACAGAAAAACCCAACCTGTAACAGAGTTCCCTCTCACTGTGAGATGCTGTTTTTGCGACCAACCATCTTCGTTCAGTCAAACTGCCGACTCATGACGTGATGGACAGCTTAAGTTCCAGGAAGAAATCATCACAAAAAAGGATATATTATTTCATTATTATTATTATTTCCCAGTCACAGGTACCATATAAATGATATACAGTATACTACTGTATGTTCAGTAGAATGAAAGGTCTAAATACTGAAATCCAAATACATTACTACTGTCTAGTAAAACTTATCTCATGCAACAAGGCAGAAAAAATAAAAAATAACCCTTTGGCAGGTGCTCCAGGGTCTAAATCTAAATGTCTTCACTCTCTCGCAGACACATTGTGTTGTGACAAATGAAAACACTTCGACATGTCGGGGCCAAGCCGCTGTCCTCAAGTATTTCTCTCCTTCCCTGATATTGAAGGAGCAAAACACGATAACACACACACACGTAACACATCACCGTGGCAGACCTGTCAGGAATAACAGCTATGTCAATATCTGAGCATGACAAGTTCACACGGGGTTCACTCCTCTCTGCAGAAGATGACAGCAGACATGTTTTTCTTTTCTTCAAAAGACACTCTTTCTGTGAACTGTGGGTTTTGCTCCGAATGTCCAACGAACATGTGCCACATGTGACAGTTATTAAAAAGCGAGGAACGTTATGAAACCCAGTCGTCGACACGATAAGGGACCCGCCTGTAAACATCTTGTTTGGATTACGAAGAGATGGGAATTAGACAAACGACTGCTCCCGCTAATGGTGTTGGGTCTGAAAGTGTTTTGTGACGAACACATTCAAGGAAACCAAAAGTCATACATTTAATTGATGTTTATTTATCCTCCACTCCTAGTGATCTTACTTTCTACATCACTTGTACAGGTCACTGATCTGTAACACATTAAATTAGATAACACATTTATAACACAACACAGACTAAAATATTTCTAGGCAAGCGTAGACTTAAAACAGTTTCCAAAATGTTCCCAAATGTTCCTAAAAGTTTGGTCTTAGTACTAAAAAAAAAAAAAAAAAGACAAATCAGTTTGTCCCTCAGGAGAGATGATTCTGATGTGGGACAGTTTACTACAGGATCCAACATCCTTCACAGATCGAATCCGAAAATCTGACCCCACGTTCCCAATGTCCTAGTTCACTGTCAAACAACAGAATCCTCGCCTTTACGTTTAGGAAACTAGTTATAAAACTTGTGAATAATAGCAAAAAAAGGAACATTATAAAAATATTTTCTAGACCATTTTAATATACAGATAATGAAAAACTGGTAGAAAAATTGAAGAGTACCTCATAAAATTTGAGTCTGTGGTGAGGACAGTAACTGATACTCAACACCAGACACCTGACACCAGAACTCTTTTTCCGAATAATGTAGAATGTGAAGACACAGGTGTAGCGTCAGGGAAATTATGTAAGGAGCAATTTACATTACCTTAATAAATTGCATTGTCTCTGTACATGCAGATTTATTTAATTTGTAGTTGTTACAGCAGAACACTGTTTCACTATGTTACAATGAAGGACGGAGTGAATGTAAAACTAAGAGCAATTCTTGTCACAACTTCTTTTTTTTAACATTCTTCAATCGAGCCAATTGTAACAACATTCTGTTTTTAAGGGGAAAGCTTTTGCATAGACATTTCAGCTTCAGATTTGGTCTCTGCATGTTTTTATTTTCTAAAGGTTGATTTTTTTATTTTATTTTATGTTGAGGCCTGAACTAAAACGTGCATAAAAACAATGTTCAATCAAATCTGATCTAAAACTGTGGAGTAGTTGTAGAGAAAATGTCCAAATTGATGAAAACATACATGATAAACAATAAAAAAAACAAATAATAAAATTCAATGAATTAGTTACAGTTTGCATCATGAAAACCTAACATTTCAAATAATAATGACAGTAAGTCTATGTTAAATAAAAATTAAAAGCTTGACAATTACAGCAAAAAAAAAGCAACTGAAACAATAAGTTACTGGCATCACAATAACCCCACGGTGGTTCATGATCATTATGCCCTGTTAGTTTTCACATCAGTGACAACAAAGTAGAGTCAACATCTCAATGTCAGAGAACAAAGAGTAGAAAAAAAAGCTGTAGATGAATGGTCCCCTTTCATTCAGTGTCACTAATGAGTTTTCCTCCTGCAGCTACTGTTCTTCTCTCTCATTCAACAGACAGTTAAGACACCAGTGTCACCATCCGTTTGTTACTTCTTTATCCTGAGATTAGTCCATAGTCTGGCTAACGAGAGTGAAGCTCTTGTTTAATGGTGAGATCCTAAACATGCATTATGAACTGTACATTCACTAGGTGAAAAATAAATTAACTATAGATAAAAGTGATTTAGTTCCCTGCCTCAACAGACAAACAACACAGAGACAAACCAACCAGACTGAATAAACAGGGGTCTCGAACTCCTGGCTCACCGTCCACTTGCAGCAAAACAGCTCCTGACATGCAGTCTGCAACTAGATGTCAGTGTAACACAGTCTATTCGGCTGTGCAATTAAACGGTAACTGAATGGAGTTTGAGACCCTCGATTTAGATTCATTTTTTTTCTAAAATGTAAAATAAACATCAGGAAAGTTATTGTTATTGTGATTCACACCACTGCACACAACTAACTATGAACTCTGCGTTTAACTCATCACCAAAGTGAACAGTGGGCAGCTTAGAGCACCCGGGGTGCAGTGGGTGGGGACGGTGTCATGCTCAGTGGACCTCAGTAGTAACTTGGCAGTTGGTGGATTCAAACCTGGAGCCTGCCGCATCACATAGGTTTGGCTATCATAAGATGTGTATGTTTCATTCTTTATAACATGTAAATATAAGAGCAAGATATGACTTTTGAAACATCAATGATATGTTAGTACATGCTGACAAGGGTTTAATACGCAGTGCTGCCATTCAGACGTTATAATGTCGTGATCTTGCTAACGTAGACTAAAGGGTCAAATCAGGGAGAGTCTATGGTGATACGCAAGACGAAAAAAAAATGTTAGAACTTATTGCTTCACTACAACAGTGGTCGACTTGCCATCAAACTCAAGGTAGTCGGTGAGTTGAAAGACAGAGGCTTTTAATGACCTGACTGTACAACAAAGAGATTATATTTCATTGTCTGAAACAGCTCAGTAATGATAAAAGTTAACAGGTCTTTTTATTCTAACAGAAAAAAAAACAGTAGCATTCAAGGACTGTAATAGAATAGGGGACATTAGTTTAGAAAAAAAGGAGTTGAGAAACTCTACACTAGGTTAGTAAACCCTATGGCTTTTGTTTTGCCTTCATGTGCCAATTCTGACCAACGCCTTGTGATGTGGGCAACATAATTTCCCATTGAAAACTGTAATGATTTCCTGTGTATAAAATTACAAAAAGTACCAAAGGCTTCCTTTAAGTCCCACATATTGTTAGTAATGGAGTAAAAAAAAAAAAAAAAGGACGATTCCCCAAGAAATGCCCTGGGCAAGGTGTATCGTACGAACAAATGCTTCGTCTCTGGGACATGAAGACACTGTATCATTTGCATAACATTCTGCTTGTTTGATAACCATTCTGAAAAATTGCACCTTTTGAACCTGATGTGGGAAAAATTGAACTTGATATTTCTGATTTGTATGAAAATTAGAAATGTTTTTGTGCCAAAGTGTTAATACTCGTGTTTGTCATAAAGTTTATTACCTTAAATGTAAACATCTTAACGTGAGCGATGGCAGAAATTTAGCTGAGGAAGAGCAGAGACCCTGTGACATCACCTGTAGCACCACATTCTCTTTGTTATGTATAGGGATTTTATCCAACGTTTAACCCAGATGTTGTGGACAAACACTGGCGTTTTGGATTCTATACAGATAGCGAAAACTAAATTTGATAAATATAAAAACCTACCATGTCCTCCACCCTCTATAACCATTTAGTTCAGTTAATGTGATTAAACCGAGTCAAAACAGAGGGGCGTCAGTTTGCCGTGAGGCACTTGTTAGTGAAGATGGTAACGGAAAATAAAAAAATACTACATTTCCAGTCGCAGGGCCTCTGAAGGTGATTTAAAATGTGTTTTGCATTCAATTTGTCACTTGAAAATAATGCACACGTGTGAAGGAGACCACCCAGTCTGATAATGATCATCATCATTCTAGTGTTTATCCAGTCATAGTGTCTAGTTTGGTAATAACAGTGATTATAAAACATCCTCCGACCTGTGCAGGCATAAGGTCTACAATATCAGTGTGGGAACAACAAGTTACGGGTTCAGATATGGAGGGGGGCAGGGTTTAAAACAGAGACCAACGTTGACAGGTAGAGGAGATGAGCATGTACATGAAACATTTCTACTTGGGGTAGTTGTTCTGTTGCCGGCGCTTCGCCGACCTCATTTTCTCAAAGCGTGACTCCATTTCCTCCAGGACCTTAGGGGTGTACCTTACCACCAGCTTCACTGTGCCCTGAGCTGCTTTTAGGAGTTCCACAGCCTTCTCATGATGTTCACCTTCAACACTCTGAGGGACAGAAACAGGCAAACGCAGACTTCAGGTTAAAACCAATCAAGAAATTGTTGTACAATATAAAAAAAGGGACAAGACAGAGGAACAGGAAATGTTCCTGTTGAAAATATGTTGGCCAGGTGCACATTGTCCTTGGACAATTAGAAATATACACATTAAAACCTGTTGGATATGACTAGTATATTTCCATCTTCATTAAACATTTAGACCTTGTATTTTCTTTGCAAACTCTTTGTAGATATTAAAGTGTCAACATCCATGTTTTAAAAGGCAAAGACAAAGTTGAGTAAATCATAAAGATGCACTAATGTGTTCTTAGTTTGACAGCTGCTCTTTCGACTCCATGCATTATTAATATTTCCCAAATTTGGATGTGTTATTTGCCCATTATTATTTTAACAGTAGGATTAAAATGTTTTTTTTTTAGGTTTGACCTTAAACTGTGGCCACTAAGCTGGGATACAAGTATGTTTTTGACTGTTCTTTCAAGAAAATCCCATCTTATTTCCAGGGAATAGGTTGTAGCTGCCACTTTCAGCCAATCATTGATGCTGGTGATAATGTCTACATAAATCTGCCAGCTCTCTACAGATGCCAAATGCTGTTTACCATCATTATCTGCATGTAGACTTTCACTTCACTGGTATAACTTAATCTGACAAAGTAAATCCTTGGACTGCTGCCATTCCGCCTCTCCTCTCACATGTCACCTTAATGAGTGAAGAGCTGCACCTCTATAACCTGCAGTGCACCTTCAGTAGGTTCATCTCTCTAACACACTGCACCACAACCTGAAGTCATCAAGCAACATTCCACTGGGTTACACTAAACAAGTTACCACTGAGAACAGCGTCCACAAGAGCTCAAAGCTGCCCAATGTTCACGTTGGTGATGAGTTAAATACAGGGGTCAAATTTCATTGTGTGCAGTGGTGTGGATCACAATGACAAGGTGCGTTCTTACATTTCCTTTCTTTCCTACTGTTTATAGCACTTACATATAGCAGCTATAGTACCAAACCCTAACCCTAGCCTTTAGCATAATTTTCTGATAACCCGACTGACTGAGAGGTTCTATGTCAAAATTGCAGACCCTAAAGGACGGAAGGAAGGAAACTTCTTGTCATTGTGACATTGTGATTCACACCACTGCACACAAAGAAATGTCACCTCAGCATTTAACCCATCATCAAAGTGAACAGTGGGCAGCTTTGCGCTCTGGTAGCAGTGAAGGTGCCATGCTCAGTGGATTCGAACATGGAACCCTTCAGATCCCAGTGCAGTTCCTTAAACACTAGACCACCACTGCCCTCAAATTTTTTATAACAAATTTCCTTCAATATTTAAGTGTAGGTGGCATTATTTTGTCATAGTCCTTTGCTTTGACAGATTCAAGTGTACTGTACGTATAAAGTACAGTTTAGAATCCATTTGGGCCATTGTTTTCTAGCAGAATTTCTCTGTAACAGTATTGTTATGGAAGAAAACTTCATCCGTTTCTGGTTGATGTTAAGGGAAACATAAGTTATAATTCTCTAGACCACTCCTTAGTTTCACTTGAATGTTGAAATGAAATGTGAAAACAAACTGCTTTTTTTTGGCCGATCAGCCGTGTTTTTTTACTTACCACTCCATTAACTGACAGGAGCTGATCGCCTCTCTTCAGACCACCATGACGGTCAGCGATGCCTGCTGGGATGATCCGTGAAATGTAAATGGGAGAGTTCTGCTCTTTGCCACCCATTATGTTGAATCCCAGGCCTTCTTCTGTTTTGGGTAGTTCCACCACACGTGGATGTGAGTGTCCCTCACTTGCTGCAAAAGCAGCCACAGTTGCCTAAAAAGATAAGAAGTGAGAATCAAACCATTGTAAATAAATGCATCTTCTAGATTAAACACACAAGTTATTCTGAAACTGGTAAATTATGCATGAGAGAAGTCATTTTTTAATGAAATTAAGACATGAGTTTACCTTAGCTGTGGCATTGGCTCTGACCTCGGGACTGCTGTTGATGTCCACCGTTTCATACACATGTTCATAAACCTGGAAGACACCAAAAGTCAAATAATGTTCCAGTTTTTGAACAAAATAAGGAAAAAAAAACATTAGTGTGGAAAAGGGTACTGAGCATTATAGACTCACTTCTCTGACAGCGTTACAGAATTCACTCTGCAGGACTCTCTGCAGCGCCTGCAGCTTCTGGGGTGGAACCTCCCCTGTCCTCTGGAGCTTATCAAGCAGTTCAATGGCACGGTTGATATCTGTCAATAGGATCATTGTAACTTCATTAAATTTGTAAATAAACTCCTCAGAGATTTAAATATTATTAAAATGTTGAGATTATTGTTAAATTGTTATTAGTCTTTGAAGTGATAGAGTTGAGGTTTTTAATGATGAATTTATGAGCCCAGCCATCTTTTTTTAGTATTTATTTTTTTTTTATTTTATTTTATTTTAGCCAAGATTTAATTATGACTTCTTTTAAGTAATACCCAAGATTATTATAGTGAACTAAAAAATGGCTGGGTACACATACTGGTAACATATGGTGGAATTTGCACAATTGAGAGGGTCAATTACCAAAAATTCAATGATTCTGCACTTAACGTTTCACAGATTTTAGCCAAACCATGAACTAATTTTATTTGATGACGTAAAAATATATTTATTTTTTGGTTTGGGATTTTTTGTTTGTTGAATTTGACCAACAATGTTGAGAACTGACATTTTGAAACTGTCAATAATTTAGTTTTGTTAGTTTTTCTTTGTAAACTATGACATAAAAATATAAGATGTCTATGTTTGGGTCTGTTCAATACACCAACACATTTTGTAAAGACAAAAAAACATTTACATGCCATTTCATGATGATATTTCAGATTATGTAAAATCTTACGGGTGTCCAAATTTTTTCCCCACTTCTGTTTTTGTCAGTAAATCAAGCAAAGACAAAAAATTCTGCTTGTCTGAATAGACAATCTTGGTCAGACACAATTTCAAAAATATCACAATCAAAGTGAAAACCCACAGCACACTGGAACCATTTTTACTTTCTACTTTTTATTGGTTAGTAAAATGATCTCATAAAACTAAATCAAACTCAGAAATATCTTCATGGTGCAGAGGTTTTTGACTTTGGGCCCTGAACTGCAGTCATTCCTCATTTTGTTAACACCACTGACTTCATCAATTCATGTCACGTAAGTGGCTCAGTAATTACTTTAAAATGTCTCTTGGACTAGGGAAATACTTTCCATTCACACATATTTGGGAACTGAGTTTTGCCTTTGGTGGAAGTGTTGAATGGTCATAAAGTTGTATGTGTGAAAACATATCCGTGGGCATACAGGGGTCACAGGAAGTATTGTGTTTTGTCCCCTTTATATTTCCTATACAGCTACATGAATTTTGATAAAACGTCTCCCTCGGGAGAACCCTGTGGGAAATTATGGTAGCAGCATATAGCATATGGCAGCATTTCAGCACAGAGCAAGAGAGAAATACAATACAAAAGACCAATACGACAGAAACAACATGAGTGGAGTTGAAGTATGTACAACCAGAACAGTGGATGTTAGTAGATAAGAAAGTTAAAAGTATACATATACTGTACATAGGAAGGTAGGTTAATGTTACATAGGTTAATGTAGATCTACATACAAACACACCCAAATGTACTAAGTGTGATTGTTTTGCTGTCACTGTCGAGGCTAGTAAAAATAATATAGACATAAAGACTTTGAATAAATAAATCTCACTATTCTGGAAACTAACTGTGACATAAGTCGATTAAAACCGACTAAAAATGGACTGCGTCTCCTTTACTAGTTAAAGATCTGTTAAAGCAGCTTAAAAATCACGATTTCTACTGGTACTAGCTTGTTTGCTTGTGTACTTTATAAACGTAGCCGTAATTCCTCATTTGTTCGGCCACGGAAATACATATAATAATGAATATAAAAACCATGACTGTTAGAAGATTCGTCATTTCAGAAATAAGCAGATTTATGAGCAAATGATTCAAAATATCGCCAGAAAACAGCTGGTAGCCTGTGCTAGGCTAATCACAACAAATAACGGGAAGCTAACCATAGAAAACCGATTAACGTTACCTCTTTCCAACCGCACGGGCTCTCCAAGCGATGCCATTTGGATATTACGTGAGAAAAGAGCTGATGTGTACGAAAAACACTTTACAATAAATAGAAAACCCGAATTTGACAGCGCTGGCTTAGGCTGGGTGTGCTTAACTGAAGCGATAAATCACATTAGCCGAGTTAGCCTGCGAGGCTAGCTGCCACTGTCGTGGTGCGTTCAGTGACCCTCGTTCTTCTAACTTCAAATGAAGGTGAATGTATTGTCCTACACGAGGGGTGTCCACACTATTTGGGACTATTTTAGCTACTTTGATCTACCTACATTCATAATACTGACAATATCTTCTTCTTCTTTTCCTCTCAGCTTGTCCCTTTTTCAGGGGTTGCCAGAGCAAGTCAACAACTTCAATCTCACCCTGTTTGCTGTCTCTTCAACTTTAACTTCAACTACCTCCATGTCCTCACCCATTGCTTCCATCTTTAACATTCTTCTACCACTATAACCACTGTCCTGCACCATCTCAATCTGGCTCCTGTAGCACTTTCTCCAAACCTTCCTGTCTGTGTTGTCCCTCTAATCACCTCATTCCTGATCCTGTCCATTCTTGTCTCTCCTAAAGAGAATCTCAGCATCTTTAACTCCTCCACCTCCAGCTCTGTCTCCTGTCTTCTTCCTCTTCCTAGTGTCTCTTATCCATCCATCATGGCTGGTCTCCATACTGTCCTGTAAACCTTTCCCTTCACCTCAGCTGACTCTTCTATCACAGATCACTCCTGACTCTTTTCTCCAGTTGTTCCTTTCTGGCTGTAGAAAGGACTGATCCTCAGTATCTAAACTCCTCCACCTTCTCCACCTCTGCTCCTTGTAACCTCACCACTCCACTGTTCTTCCTTTCAATCACACATATGTCTACGACTGACCTTCATTCCTTTTCTTTGTAGTGCAAACCTCCACCTCTCTAGGTTCTGAATCTAGGTTCTAGGAAATGAATTGGGTGTACTTTAAATATACCTTATATATTGATTAAATGTATGTAATTGTGTGTCACCAAATGAATTCATGTCTTAAACATTGCAAATTTAGTCCTACAGATTTACACTAAATATATGTGTGTATATATATTTGGATTTTCTTTTTTTAGATGCTCATGATCCACCAATCCTTGCATTGTGATCTACTGGTAGATCCTGATATACTTATTAGGTACCTCTTTCCTACGCCTAAATTGCAAAAAATATATTTTTTATTCTATATAGTTTTAAAATAGTCTTAGTATTTACGGTTAATATCATGTAACACTATATTTATTATATTGTTGATGATTATAAGAAACTACCTTTATATTAAGATGAATCGGGGAATAAAGTTAACGTTGAATTTTATTTTATAACAGTATCCATAATAAGCAATGGCATTATAAACTAAGTATTGCATATAACAAAGTTTGGAATGAGTGGTGTCGCAATGGAAGCAAAGAAAAAAAAAAACCTTCATATCCCACCTCTGGCAACTGGCCCGTCGTCTTTGATGTCTACATTCTCTTTCCATGTGTGTTGCGGTTTTTCTGGCTTTCCTTCCTCAGATTGGGGGTTGAGTTCACTTGTATATTCTGAAGTGGTTGTTTTAAAAGTTATTTTTTAAACCATGTGTAGGACTATCCAGGGTTGATTTCCTCCATGTGTTAGCAGCAGGGTGTCTTAATTGGTTTGTCTTCATGTTTTTATATGCAAGCTTGATATGTTTTAAACTGAGCCAACATTTGTTCTGTACTGCAGTCTGGGTAGAACAGACAAAAAGTTGAATGCAGGAACATTGCTCCAACTTCTGAATTGAATGTGCTACAATTCATACTTTTCCTCAATGCACCTGCTGTTCTGCAGCTTTAGTGTTCCTTTGAGACACCCATTGTTGAAGCACAACCTCTATTTCCATTGTTAAAATAAACCGTGAGACCCGCTCCACATGCATGATTTATGATCACTAATGCAAAATCTGGCCAGGCCTGCGTACGTGCATCTAACCTCTGCTTAGAACCGATTGGTCATTTCAGGTTTCCGGCTTCATTAATGTATTAATTTGATAATATAGTTTTCTCTTGTTTAATCTTTGTTAAACAAAAATAGCTTAAAGGTGTCTGATCGTGATAAATGGTTGAACACAGCAGTTCTTGCCTACATCCCAGAGGGGTTGAAACATTGTTCTGGGTTCATGGGAAAAAAAAAAAAAAACTGCAGTGGTACTGCTTGTTTTCCCAAGGGGTAATAAAATGACTGAGAGTAATAAATGAAATATATTTTCTGACTTGAGTCAGAAAAAGTTTTATTAAGTTTCTTTTAAAATGCATATGTATGCATGGTAAATATATATATATTTATAAATACCCTAAATATATATATATAGGAGACTGTATAATATACAGTAAACTCACCGCTTCATCTGGCTTCTCTGGGGGATGCAGGCAGAGAGAAAGTGGAGCAGCTTTTCTCTGCTCACACAGAAAATGATTTCCCTATTCAGCAACTTAACTCAATGTTAGTTTTAGGTCAACACTTACCATCAGGCTGATGGAGAAAATGAATAAAATGAAGTGGGTGCATCACATGTAAGACAAACAAGACCTAAATGAAGATTGTGTTAGTTAAGATCTACTTCTCTTCATGTTTCCATCTGAAACACCCAGATGCCTTTGTGGAACCACTGGAATTGTTTTCATTATTATGAGATGAAGAGTCAAGCAAGTTTTAGTACCCCATGCTAATCTCATATACCGGCATCCAGAATGGTTAAGTGAGGGATAATGCAGTGAAATGAAGGCTGGGGAAAATGTTGATGTGAAGCCGCAGCAATCATTTAAACCTAGACATAAAAGAGAGAATGGCTTCTGCTTATATGATTACAGTACAGTAAATGTGCAGCTGCGTATTATCCGCAATGATCACTCTCTTGTTGTTGGGATTACAGTGCACTAAGAAGTACACGTTGACTGAACAATTTTATGTCTGGTGATGAGTACACAACTGTCAAACTCATGTTTGATGTGCACCTGTGGCCTAGATGTTCACGTCTGCTCTTGTACGTGTTTTTTTTTTTTCTGAAGTTGAATTCTCGTCATGCAAGAAGTGAATGTTTATTTAATTCCCGAGCGATTGTGCAAGCTCTCTTTTAGACCCAGGCTTGTGCTGGTGGCAAGCAAAAGGTTGTTTCTACTTTTGCCTCCTTGTTATAACACTAACACCCAGAGCCACTATAAATACACATGTGCTCCACCCATAACACAGTCAGAATTGCTTTCTGGGTGCATTACCCAATGTAGAAAGTGCCACAGGAAATAAATTATTTAATTATAGCCTGTAAAATTGTAAAAGAACTCCATTCTTTCGCTTTATGGAGCAGAGCTTGAGAACATCCGTGAGTGTGTATTATGTGTGTGTGCCCTTAGATCTAACTAGTTGGCCCAAACCGTGGGCGGAATAAAAATCTGTCTGGCCTAGAAATGCACTGTCCAAACTTTATCGACATTGATGTTGTTTTTCATTTGCCTATAATCATTTTTATTTCTTCAAATATTTCAGTTTAATATTGCAAACAACTTCACAACATACAAAATGAATAATATTAACCCAAAACATGTCAATGAATAAATAAATTATATATGTATACATATATATAAATATATATATATACATATATTTATATATATACTTATATATATATATGACTCCTTTTTTATATATATATATATCTTCTTCCTCTGGTGGGGATAAAAAAATAAACAGCAAAGCTTTGACAACAGCACCTTGACATTGTAATTTCAACATTACCTTGAGAAGTTTAGAACAGTAAACAGATAAATCACTTGAGAGGAAAATAGTTTTCTGCTGCAAATGTAAACTGATTTTTTTTCCTGTTTTTTTTTTTGGTCAGCAATGTATCCTTTTTTTTTTTTTGGTTATTTGGAGGAATTCTCAAATCACAATTGAAGCAGCATGCAAGCTTTTGAAGATGAAACTGTCCTCTCCCTTTCCTTCCTTGTCCTGCTCCCTCCCTCTCCCGCTTCCTTGATATTTCTTGGCAACATTAAACAATTCACAATGTATTGAGGAATGTGATACAGTAATTTAAACTGGGCGCAAATGACTGATCAGATTTTTTTTAATTGTTGACAAGGTCATGAATATGTTCAATAAATAGACTGTAGTATCACCTTTACTGTATAAACTTCATCTTTTTTTTTACATGCAGTCCATAAAATTTTCATTTGACGGAATAATTTACCCTGTTATGTATATATACAAATAGATATTTTCTCTTTATTCTCTTTTTTAAACTCTTCAATAAAATCTATACATTTTATACACTATCTCCCTCTTTTAATGGTCAATGTGCATACACATGAAGTGTCTATCCTTATAAACCGCCAGCCGATCTTCTTTTTGCTATCCATGGTAAGCGCCCGCACGTAGGACTGGGTTGTCCTGCATTGGGAATTGTAATGCCGCTTGTCTATTCCTCTGCAGCCGTCCTTTGTGTACCCCATGGGGTTGCATTTGGTCTCATAAAAGTATTGCTTCAGTTGGCCATTGGGGACAGGGACCTTTTCCATGACGGTAACTGTCTGCCCAGACATGTCTATTGCCGTCTTTTTATCCACAGCCGTCACCCACTGGCTAATACTGTCACACACACTGAGCTCTCCACGTCGTGAGGGATCGGAGTGTCGCCGCACCCTCATGGACATGTTCGCGGCGTCCAGATAGTTTTTGTATTCCTCCAGCAGAAAGAGCAAGGGCGGCTCCAAAGGCACTTGGTTGCTGATCATTACCCGTGAGTCGTACAGGTTGACATCCTTGTTCTCTGTGCTGACCACAGAGGACGGGCCCCCACCTCCCTGGCTCTTATCAGCCCCCTGTCCCAGCTGTGCCGCCTCTCCCTCCACCTCCAGTAGCTCCTCTATCACTTGCTCAAATGTGTCTGTGAGCGAGGGCAGTTCCCCACGCTGGCCTGGCCCGCCACCACTCTGTGGAGTCCCGTGGCCTCGGGCGGCTGTCGCAGCAGCGGCGCCCAAGTAACCTTCCGTCCGGTGGCCCCGCATGCCCGGGGCGTCTCTCAGGGGCACAGCTCTCATGCAACTGAAGTATGAAATAACCATAGTAAGGAACAGGATGGTCATCACTCTTCTAACCTGGTGGAACTGGAGGGGGGAGACAAAGAGAAGACACAGGGGAGGAAGGAGAGGGGGCAAAACAAAGATTTGGACAATTAGTCAAAATGCTTTTATTTTTGAAGTTTTTCTTGATCAATAGTGGATCACGCAGGCCCCTCTGTTTACTTTTGACCCTCTTTTTTGTGAAGGAAAAAAACAACCAACACGAGCCCAGAGCTAGAAATATATCTGTAAATATTTTCATTAAACTAGTATTGGCACTGCGTCCCCACTGTTTGCAAACAGTAATCATTCTGTGTCTATGTGGGGTCTGGCTTGGATTTTTATTTGTTGGCAGAGAGACACAAACGCTGTGCACATTATCAGTGAGGCTGTTTATTACAAAAGATGAACCACACAAATAGACGCTGCTACGCGCTTACAGGCTTGCTGTTATTTATAAGTCTTTCTTTAACTCTTGTGTGTGTGTTAAGCTGCAAGCCATTAGTTTCTGCGGGAAATAGGAGAATGTGCTGGTTTATAATGGTTAAATGGACCATTCATCTATTCACCACTGACTGCCTGGAAAGGTGAAACACACATGTGATTTTTTTAAATATATATATTTAACAGGATTTTATTTTTTACTAAACAATTGTATCTGAACAAGAAATACAAGAGTTGCTCCCTGTAAAGAATGAATAAGTTTGAATTCCAGACGTGGGGAGGGCGCTGTGCGCTGACAGATGTTCTTTGTTTACATGAGGACATTTTTCTGTTTGTTTTGTTTTGTTTGATCAGCTCCTCTACTGTGTTTTGACTGCAAACCCCTGCTAAATCTCCATTAGTAACTCACATGCACTCAGCGACTGCCTTATTGGGAATTGTGATGTTTTTTTCCAGCCCTGGCAAACACGGGCGCTGCAGTAGTACAGCCTGTGCTCTTGAATCAGTTCATACTCATGAATGGGGAGGCAGGAGTTTGTTGAGGGACACTGTTTGTTTTGTGGCAGGTGGATGGCGAGAGCACCGCGGGATGAACTAACAGGATGTCACAGGGAAAAGTGAAAGGCAGAAAGATGCGTCATGCTGTTCTCCTCGTCATGCTGTAAAGTACCAGCCTCGAGGCGGCAAACAGCAGCTCACACTTACAAGCAAAAGCACCGGCTGGGGGTCGAAGCCAGGTGTAGATCGACATACTGCACGCACGTCGCCTGATCGTCGCCTCATGTGCATCTCTTACCTTTGGGAAGGTCTCAAATTCACAGCAGTCAGTAAACAGGTAGACAGCCGACGGCCAGAGATATAAAAGCATCCATGGTGAAAAAAAAAGCCAGCTCTTGCTTGCCACAGGGGCTTGTTTAAAAATAGCCGGACACAGGCTTTAACTGCACTCTGCATGTCCCAACCTGATACAGGAAGAAACACATCCTGCAAACACACTCCCCCACTCAGGGTGGACATGTGGACCTTTACAGTAGGGAGGAGCAAAACCCCACCTTAAAAGCATTTGTTTCATTCTTAATTGGTATCTAGGGCCGTGGCTGCAATTAACCAACACCGTGGTGACTGCCATAGAGGTATCTCATCTAAAAATAGACGTGCTTGGAGACTCACAGGCTCTATTCAAAATATTACATCCTTCTTCTTAATGAGCCACTCATTCTCCAAGCTCTGTGACGTGCTCCTCCAGAGTGTATGTGTTAGGGGGAGGGCTTTTTATGTGAGTGTGATTGCTGAGAGATGAGGGTGAAACAACAATGTGCACAAAGCCCCCAATAAAGTACAAATCTGTATTATATATTTTATTAGTGTGATGGTTATTAAAGTCAGTCATTAACAGAAGTTAACTTTGACCAGCTTCACCCCAGTGGGTGCTGGTTTTCTGGTGCCAACAACAAAAATATTCAGCGAGGCTTCCCGGCACAGAAAATCATGTAGGTTTACGGGATGGAGGCCAGTCACGAGCTTTATGTGTAGGATGCATTTAGGCTGATATTATTATCAGCATCAAGCTCAAATGGTTCCACTTCCACATGGGGGAAATGACGGAAGAGAGCTGATTACTGTTAGGCGTCAAACTTCATGCTGGAAATGGTGCAGACGAAGATTGCTGCATCTTCCGTAAGAGACCACAGGGGTAATATTGCAGTAGCAGGGGGCGGAGAGAGCGCCAGCGTCATTTCGCAGCATAACAACCACAGATGACGTCTCTTCCAGGTCTCCATGGGGGAGAGAATGGGGAGAAGAAGGTTGCTGGGGGTAATGCCATTCAACAGTGTGCAATTGTATACCAATCCCCTGGGTATCCTCACACCGGGAACAACAAATGATTTTATTTCTATCTATGTGATTTCCTGTTTCCATCAGGACAATCAATGTGGCTCATGCTCTCAATCAACATCCAGTTAAAAAGTGATAAAGCAAATGAATCATTTAATTGCTTTGGGACGAGCGAATGAGCTCCGGCTTACATATTCTAGAGGGTGAATGTGACAACTGATTGTGTTGCTGTGCTTTTAAATGTCTTACGTCCACGGCTGGATTTAACAGTTCATAAAAAAAAAGCAGCTTGTGTGTTAACAAAATGGGCGTGAATAGTAATGACAGAGAGGAGCTTCTTACGCAGGAATTTCTGGAACGCAATCCCATTTTTGCAGTTTTAGCCAGTCACTGTTTGTATTATGAAAAATATTCACATTCCCAACATGGAGGTGGGTGAGTTTGGAATGCTTTTTTTTTTTTTTTCCTTCTCCTGCAATATACTCTTCTTAAACAAAGCAATAACGCATCACACCAATGGAGCAATCTGAACAAATAATGACAAATCAGGTCTGATCAAAAGCATAAATCTCCCCTGTGATGAGTACGGAGAGGATGACACGGAGAGCAGGGGAATAAAGCATGCAATAACTGCTTTTCAAACACGCCTTTATTCACAACAACACACCCAGAACAATGGGAGCAGGTGAGTGTGCGGCTAAGCACTTGGCTTTGACATCTCCAGATGACCACCTGTTCATCTGCACCCACAGCACGATTGTATGACAGGGATATGTAACTTACCCTTGCACTTATTCTGTGTGCCAGGTGGGGATTAAAGTGATAAATACTCCCTTTGACAGATGCTGAAAAGTTCCTCTAAAGCATGAAAGGACTGGCATGATTATTATTACACATCCAGTAATGTCCCCCAGTCTCACTGCACATGTCAGCTCACTTTATGGCTTCATTTTCACTAACAGCCTGCACAAAGTCTTCGGGACCGTTAGGAGTAGAAATATAAACATCAAGGAGTGGTGGTGAGAGACGGAAATGCGCTGCTACTTTTAAGCACAAATGCATTACCAATAAAAACATTTGTTCTCCGCCTTCATCGCTGCTCCCTTGTGGGCATCTGGTTTTTGTGTAGTTCCTAAAGAACTGTGCCGGCATCAGGTATTCACCACCCGGCAGCATGTTTTATCATGTTGACCATGTAGAGCTCTCCAATGGTGATTAAAAACAAAACAAACAACGTATGCAGCTCATGATATCAAACTTTCTTTTTCTTCCTGTGGCACTTTTGTGCCACAGTGCCGGGCTATTTCAAAGAAGGGCATTTTGTCTGCGGTAATGGCTGACACATGTAGAAGCTTGCTTCTTGGAGATCTGTTTTCAATCTGATGCTGACGTTTTAGAGCAGGTTTGGTAATAGATGAGCATTACTTAGGGATTATACCTGGCCTCTAGGTCAACCACAGACACTGCCACAAAAAGCCCAGTATTCACGCAACTGCTGAGTGATTTATGTTAAACAATTGAATTGCTACATCCCTCCCACCGCATGTGCATCAGTGGAAACCAGACGGAATAAATGGTATAAATTCACTTTAATGTGAGATCCTTAATGCACAAAGCTCAACGCTGACAGTCTTGACAAATCGGAATTTTCATCTGGGTGCCATCCTAAATAAGAACTGCGTGAGATCAAATTGATCTGTACCCCTTTGAAAGGGAAAAAGACGAAGAATAAATTTTCTTCTGGCACATATTGTCCAGTTTCCAAACCTTATTTTACGTATCATATTTCTATTGTATGGCGGTAACCATTATGGCTGAGTCTACACTGAGATAAAACCCCTTCCTGTTTTAGTGAAGATCAGGTTTTACAGGTTAAAAGTAATTAAGGTGGTATTATTTAATAGTGATGGTGAATAATTTGAATTTTTGGATGCCTTTATATTAAATGTGACGTACAACCACTAAGTAGCACTGAGCTACAAATTAAAAGCGCTGCAGTATCATGTAATGTACACTAGGTGGCGTATGAGACCATGAAATAATGTCGACTTTCACCCTACAATATCTTTTTCTCTCCATCCTCACGCCTACAGACAGGCAGACAGACACAGACAGATAGACAGAGACAGACAGATAGACAGACAGACAGATAGACAGATAGACAGATAGATAGATAGATAGATAGATAGATAGATAGATAGATAGATAGATAGATAGATAGATAGATAGATAGATAGTTTCCAGACTTTGCGTGATTGTGAATGCGACATAAACTTCACTCACGGCATTTAGTCACAAACCAGAGCAGAAATTTGGCCCCACTTTACATTTTTTGTGAAGACCATCATCCGACTCAGCTAGATCTTGAACAAGATACTCTCACACTAGAGAAGCCGGCACAATATTTCGTTCCCAAGCACCACTGCCATAAACCAGACTAGTTTTTTTTTTAATCCGTGCTCATTCTGTCCAGTGTGGTCTGGGGTTATTCAGTCAGAGCAACACAACACAACACAACACAACACCCAGAAGTAGACTCTATACTCCGTGTATGTTGGCCGACCAAGCTGCTGGGAGTTTAGGTCTCGGGTTTCCTATAAAGTCTTAATGAGTTCATCAAAGTTTCTCCCCCTCTCTCGCTCTCTCCCTCTCTTTTCCTTCCACCCTGAACTCCAATCCGCTCCAAAACAACAATATAGAAACCGTGTGTAGGTTGGTGTGTGGTCACCGCCATGGTGGAGGAGGGTGTTGAGGTCAAATGAGCGAAATGCAGGCGAGCAACCAGAAACGCAGAGTTTAGTGGAGCTGTTTATGTGCGTAAAAGTTGCCGTTCAACCCACGGCCGTCGCTGACGCAGACGCACGCTGGACCCCGTCCAATAAACGGAGGGAAAAATTTAACCAACCAGTCAAATTACTCTGACTGTTCGACACTCGGGATGAAACGACGTGTGTTTGTGCGTGCGTGCATCTCTGTCTCTCTCTCTCTCTCCCCCTCTCCCTCTTCCTCCCTCTCTCTCTCTGTCTTTCTGTGGAGATTACATCTGCTGAGCCTGTGCTCTCCACTGGAAACCCAATCAACATAATAACTCCGTTTTTTATTAATGAACGCGAGGATAAAGTTACGCATATCCCCTCTCGGGCTGCGGCGCAGGATAACCGGGCTTGATCGCGGTACTTTTGACACACATACGGACACGCGTCCACCCTGCGTAATAATGATAATAATAATAATAATGATGATGGTGATGATGATAAGGAAACTACACACATACCTTTCACTGTCCAGTCGTAAAACAGACCATTCAACAGGACAGGGGTGTCATCTGGGATGAGTTGGACAACTCCCTGAGTAATTTGGATATTTTTCCCCCTCTCTCGGAACCACCGACAAGCTTCAGGATATCTCTCTCTTCTGCTTTTGGAGCAAATAGATTAAATTATTGATGGTGGAAATTGCATGGCTGAGGTAATGCACTCCCATGGTTGCACGGCTCCAGTGGAGATCGCCTGAAACTGAAGTTGTCGCATGCTGAAACGCCACAGCGGCACCCACAGCACCACTGGATGAGGGAGCAAGAGAAGGAGGGAGAAGGAGAGAGAGGGAGAGAGAGAGAGAGAGAGAGCTCCCGAGCCGAAATGAGGAGCCTCTCGCAACTACAGTAACTTTACTACACAATGACGCTGCAACATGTGACCTATCGCTGGCTGACTGGCCGCCACCGAACTCCAGTTTAAACAGCCCGGAGGCGGAACTATTAATGCGTCCTCAGTGCGCATTGCTCTGTGTCTCTTTTGTTCGCCCGCACACACACCGCAACGCCTGGTGATCAAACATAAGCCAAGTCCATCCTCTTCCGTATTCCGATCACCCGAGCCAAAAAGGTGGCAGATATTTCTGACGGCTGGGCGTAACATCTCTAAACCAAGCAAAGTCGTGATGCACGCTTTCTCGCTCCACGTGTGAAAAAAAAAACCCGCCCGCATTAAGAATCCCGTGAATTACTCAACATTATCAGTCTTATCTCAATGAGGAGCATTTTGCCCGTTGGATTCCCGTTGTCCCAACGACAGGACGTCCTCTAGGTTGAGAGGATGTTTACAATTATGCTGTTTTATCAGTCTGTCCAAACATTTGGATGCCAACAGTCACCCCAGCACAAGAAATATGTGACCTTCTTGGAAAGGAGTCTGCATGTGTTTGCTTTGAAGAAGAACCATCTTCGCCACAGATGGAAGGCAGCCCTAAAGTCTCTTGGCAGGACACATAGACTAGCTTTCTCAGGTTATTGAAATACCTTATCACCATTACGATCATGGCTTAACTCTGTTGGCAAATGAAATACACAGAGGTTCCGCATGAACTTCTTATTAGTCGGTATAGGGAGCCAAGAGGGAAGGTCTCTTTCGGAGGCGGAATCCGGATAAACATGTCAGGGAAGCCATAACCTTTCAATGGGAGAGCAAAGGTTTGGCAACTCCACCTGTGATGAGCACAAGAGGGAGGATAATGGTGGAAACAACGGCTCATTATCCCTGTAACCTGGCCTGGGTCCATCGCAAAGATTTATTGTGATGTGATTGTTATATTGCCCTAATGATTCTTCCCTGCACGAGCTTATGAGCTGGAGAGGCTCTTGTTTGGCGTGTAACAGTATGGAGTGGATGCACACACCTGCTTAATGAGTCACACCCACCTCCAAAACACCCAGGGACATGCCAAGATAGATATAGCCCTCCCTGAAGGCTCTCAGGAGGTGAGGGCAACTCTGGATGACAAAGAGTTGCATCAGCAATCACTGAGCGACATGACTCCGAAGAGGATAAAAACCCACTCCGCACAAGGGGGCTGTTCCAAACAAGTAATTCATAAATAAATCACTTGGCATCTCATTAGAAGAGTAAAAACAACAACATGGTCTCTCATTTTTGCAAACACAGCACAGCTGAAGGAGCAGTTATCAAGAGGAGCCTGGGCTGGCATGTGTGCGAGGCGGGAGGGACCAAAATTATGAATGAAGTCAGTAAAAGGAGCGGGCAGGAAGTGGTGTAGCCAGGAGTTTTGGGGTCCTTAGGGTCAAAAAAGGAGGCACGGCAGCACCGGCCTCACCGAGTACAGTCCACCTGAAAGCTGCTAGAGGACTATGTCATCGGAACTGAGGTGTAAGATTTCTTTAGGTTTAAGATTTCCCAATATGGCGCCAGTGACAATGACTTCTGAGGTGTTGGGTTGAAACCCTTTTGTCTTTGCCTGCAATGTGGCAATTTTTTTTTTTTGAAACAGGTTTCAATCACCTCGTCCAAGTCTACACTCCTGATTCCCAGTATCAGGCGGAGGGAAGAGTTTTCACATCTTAGTCGCTCACTATCTTTGAGGCTGTTTGTTTAGTAGAAGAGGAGAAACAGCCTGCGGGAGCTGAAAGCACGACACACTTGTATAACATTTCAGGTCCTCTTTTTGCCAGATGCAACACAGTGCTGACGGCTTCACACAGACAAAAGCCTCGCTTAACAACAAGTGGAGTTATGCCTTCCCTTATGTGTGAAAGAGAAAACATGTAAGATGGCTTAAATGACATTTGCAGAAATGTCATTTTCACTGGGGACACAGGGACGTGATGTGGGCATTTGGATGAAAGGGACATTGGATTTCTACTGGAGCAGAACACACGTCAGCTGAGAAAACATGTTTGGTGACGTCAAACAGCAGAGGAGAGTTGAGAAAATCTAGAGTGCTGGTTGAGGGCAGCTTTTTTTCTTAGTCACATGATGGCGTGAGCAGCGAATGCCGTTCCTCCTGTCGTGTCATTAACATTTTCCTTTTACCTTGATTCACAAATGAGTCGTCTGCAGACATGTGTTCCTCAGATTAACTCCTATGAAGAGACACAGACCATGTATTCACCTTGTCTGTCTGCCTGTTTGACTCCCGTCCCCTTATACCCAACCCTGTCTCCCTACTTCACAATCCAACACCAGAACAGCACCGACAACCTTTGCATGGTTATAAATTGCTAATGAATGAACACACACTAGTCTGACATGCCTCTTAATGAGCAAACTGCGCATTTCATCAATGGGGGAGGTGGAGGCAAAAATGAAGAGTGCATAGTACAACAACATCCACCTGCCTGATCTGATTTCACCAGGCAAAGTTTGACATGTGGAACACAAATAGAATGTTCCCATTCATAAAACAAGCACATATAACTTATAACCTACCTCCCCCTCTCAACATCCCCCCCCCCGCACCCTCTACGCCCCCGCCTCCTTCCCTGTATGTGCGTGTTTGTTTGCGTAAGTAACGCTCGCATCCTCACGTACGACGCACAACATCATGAAGCCTCGTGATCCCGCAGTGGTCCGCAAATGAAGAAAAACTCCTCCAACAGCCAGATCAACTACATCCACTGTCACTTGTTTATTAATAACTCATATCGTGGGCTTTGCCACTTTCTAAATCCACAGTCACAGAGTCACACTGTGACGAATAACTGATAATTAAATGTTTGGGAGAGGAAAAGGCTTCGCCTCCTGCCAGAACTTGTTAATTGGATGGAGGTGTTGGCGATGAAGTAGATGAAGATGATGCTGATGGCGACTCAAGCCGGTGGCTGGCGACGTATAGCTCACATTCCCATAATGATGGAGATGATTAATTTCGCTCTAAATATATCGTGACGTCCACTCAGCCGCCAGTCTCGATTTCCGCCATCCAAAAATAATCAACAGCCTATTTATAATTTACGTCATCAGACGTGTGAGCTCGGATAAATGGAGACACATTAATGAATGAACGCATGTGCCACCGTGGGCCAGCACGAGCCCAATCGGACATTTATTATTTCCTTAAAAAAAAATACAGCAACAAGCAAATACATGATTATTTAAAGACAAATTAAAAAAAATTCCTTCTGTCCAAAAAATTGCACGAGAAATGATCGCAACGCGCAGACACACACAAAGGCCAACGAGTACGTTGGAAAATAATAAATAATAAAAAGGAAAAAAAAACAGGAGAAAAAAAACACAAAAATCTAGTCGATAGAACACATATTAACAGTATCGGATTTTGCGCCGAAAGCGTTTATTATTATTCACCTTTCTATCAAATAAAAAAGGGCCTACCGACAGAAATTCATCTGATTTTTGCGGAGAAAAACCTACCATCAGGTTTGTTATTGACGCCCACCCCAACTCTGCAGAGCTGAGTGCAGAGAGACACAGAAGGGAAAGAGACACCGAGAGAGACAGGGAGGGAGAGAGAGAGAGAGAGAGAGAGGAGGGAGATTCTCGGTAAAGATAACGCACGCCCCTGCGCACGCACGCAAGCGCGGGTGCACACGGTCGCACGCCCGCACACAGGCGCACGCAGCCCCATTTATGGAGTGATCCGCTGACGTACATTGCAGAAAAGTGCTATAAAAAAACCTTCATACATACAAAGTGTGTCGTGCCACCCCACAGACCCCTCCTCAACCGCCTCCGCTCATCCCTCCTCCTCCACCCAACACGCCCACGCCCACACCATAATCCCACGTCTCCACAGATAGAAAAAAAAATGTTAAAAATAATAATAAGAAGAATACTTCTACATGATGGGAAAACAACCTTGCTGCAAATAGAGAAAAATAAAATTTAAAAAAATGAGACGCTGCGGAAAATTATCATCCGCATTGGGAAATAAACCTATTCATTCCGTTAAAATTTTACCTTTTTTTTTAATTTATCAAGCTGTGATTATAGGTCGTCGTGTTGTCATCTGTCAACGGCTTTGTTGCGTTTAGAGGAGATTTTATGGGAGTCTGTGTTTATTTTATGAATGTGGCCCAGACTGGTAATACGGTCTTGTGACTGTCATATTAAAGATGACGAGTGATGGCAGACAGACTGAGAAAGCAGGGAAGTGTCATTATCCATAAATTAGGGAAATTTACTGTAAACCTTTGGATTGGGAGAATTTATTTGGAGAGGGGATTTGATTGGAAGAGTGGGCGTCAGAGGGATTTTCTCTCCGAAACTCCAGATTTTCCAGCAGAATCTAAAATCCCCGAGCAGAGGAGAGAAAAGGAGAGAAAAGGAGAAGGAGGACCAGGTGGAGGGAGTAAGACTAAATGTCCACCGCTAACACGGGAGAGGAATGGAATTATTTTCCACTCTCAACTCCTTTATAAAAGGGTAGAATTTTGTTTTGCATCTAAATCCCGCAGATTGACGCAACAGAATGCCGCAAATTTCCATAGGAAAAGGCTGGATTTTTTTTTTTTACCAGAACAAGTGCCTATCAAGCCATCTCACCTCCATCTCTCTCCATCACATTCACAGCCATAACATCTGTCAGCGGGTGCACGTTGACCACGCCCATTTTTGTTGCAATTTTTACATGGGAATAATCTGACAATTCACCCAGCAGGACTGTGGTTACCACGCGGGGCGGGGGGAATAAAATAAAACCAGGCAGAATATAGAACAGGATGCATTGTTTGTTTTTTTTTTAAATATAAAACCAATCCGTCGTTTTCTTTAATATTACGCATCCTGGTCGAAATGCAATGCATGCATTTGGGCAAAAGGGGGAGAAGGGGGAGGCAGGGCAAGGCTGTAGGGAGGCAGGTGAAGCCAAAAGCACCTTATGAATGAAAGCGCCGAGCGCGGTCGTAGTAAAAACACAAATGATTTGATGGCGATGACGGGGATGGGGGTGGAGGAGGCGGCGGTGGAGCTGGGGGTGGTGTTGGGGATGATGATGGAGGGAAGGTGGGGAGAAACTGTGGGGAGGAGGGCGAGGGGGAAAGAGTATGGGGCTATTTTTGGTCGATAACAAAATCTAAAAAGGTTTGATGTAAAGACCAATGTCGGACGCAGCAGGACAAACGGAGATCGAGGACAGTAAAACGAACCCAAACAAAGATAGATAGATAGATAGATAGATAGATAGATAGATAGATAGATAGATAGATAGATAGATAGATAGATAGATGCGGGGTGAATGGGTGTTCGTGCGGACTGGAAGCATCGCTGCAGCGTCTGTGGGTCCCATATTGGGAGAATGATGAGGCACAACGCAACGATTACGCAAATTGTGTTGCAGTGGGCAGCGATCAGGAAACTCCGAAAACGTTTCAGAAATGTCAGGCAACGAAAAACGTGACCATGCGTGCGATTCACTTTTAGTTCCAGGTGACAAAAAAAAAAACAGAAAAGAAACCCCCATACTTTATCCGACGCTGGTGTCTCGGATCTCGGAGTTATTCCGTCCACATGTACCCTAAGTTGACGGAGGAGAGGTGCGGGTGTTCGAAAGGGATTCCAGTGGGGGAAGAAGGACAGGGAGAGAAAAGTGGGATGAAAACAATGGATCTGAGCTCTTACCTTACCAGAGAGGCTGAATAACCACTAACGTGCGTGGCTTAGACCTCCGCGGTCAAGACTCGCATGTCCAAAAGTTTAAGCAGGGAATTTAAAGGGGGGAGTCTAAAATAAAAGAGGGCGCTGATAAATAAACTTTCGCAGTGCTCTACAAAGACATGCTGGAGCACATCTACGGCTCTGACACACAGACGCGGTTCTGCTCCCGTTACCTTCTCTATTTTGTTTCTTTAAATAGTCCCTTTTCTCCTTCCTTCTACCATTTCCCCTTTAGAATGATAATCAGTCTTCCTTACCAAAAAAAAAAGGAAAAAAAAGGGGGGGGCGCTTACCAAAAGTTGGAAAAACAATCCCAGGTTGGTCAGAGGGGGGCTGGGGAAAGAGAGAAAGAGTTGGCGTCCACTCGGTGTGTTAGTCCATACACGACTCCACTGGCTCTGTCCAACGTGCTGAAAGCATCACACAGCCAGAGCAAGTACTGACTGACTGAGAGGGGCCAACAAAAACATCTATATAGGCTACATTTCTCCCAGTGCACACTTCCAACTCTTTTTGCCACTTTCTCATGCCTTGCCACGTGTTTTACCCCCCACCCCCTCCTCTATTTTTTTTTTGTTACGGACAAACCGGACTATTTATTTAATTTTTTTTTTTTTTAACCATCACATATCCGCCTGACATTTCCTTTTCCAGAAAATAACACCTACAGCATCACCCTCAGCATCATAATCAGCTCGAGCAGCAACAATCCGGGTTGTGATCACAGCCCCCCCAAAAATAAAGGCTTCACTCTGGTGTCAGATGACAGCCGGCCACGCTGAAACAGAAGCCCCTCTTATTCCCAGTGTCATTATTATGACAAGTGTCACGCGCACATGTTGGATTTTTTCGTAAGGAAATTGTTGTTGTCATTAAACACAGACGCTCCACGGGGGTAAAAAAAAAAAGCACAGCATTCACATGCATAAAATATAACACACAGCCTTCTTTGCATTGCGCGCAGACACAATGTAACATTTCCTTACCCCTCTCTCTCCCCTTCTCCTCTCACTGCACCGGCATCTTAGACCAGAAATGCCACACAATCTTTCCCCACTCAAGCTCCATCAAAAGCAGCCCGATCACACACGGCTCTCCATAATGACTTTTCTCAAACAGACACAGAGTCCAACCCTTTCCAACAATGAAACGCAAGCAGCGACTATTTACCGGTAATCATCCATCCCCAATGCTCCACATATGCTCGCGCCTTTTTCCATTGCTCCACAGACTTACCATTTTGCCCCTACGCTGTCCTGGAGATAGAAGTGTCTTAATATCCACTCACTCCAACAGATGCTGGTAGGTAATTTGTCTTGTTTGAAGTCATCATATGAGAACTTCTGCTGTGCTCAGTAGATCGCCCACCACTTCGCTGACTTGTATGAATCTAATAACCCTTTGCAATGTCGGCGTGCTTAAAACTCTCTCTCAGAGGCAACACCTCGGCGCCGTCAACATGCAGTTGAGACAAATATCAACAAGGGCTGCGTTTGTCAGAGAAAAGAACCTAGAACACTGATGCGTAACACCCTCGCCTGGACAACGCCATTAGGGGTCTTACGTGATTGAAATAAGCCACGGCGGACCAAGTTTATGGAGTGGGGGGTGCGGGTGGTGGTGGTGGTGGGTGGTTGGGTTGGGTGGGTGAGTGAGTGAGGTGGGGGGCAGAAGGGAGGGGGGGGCGTTGGTGGCAGCGGCGGCGGTTGGTGGTGTGGGTGGAGG
>JAFBJS010000456.1:577994-605439 GCA_016785265.1 Paraplagusia blochii
GGGGGGCGTTGGTGGCGGCGGCGGCGGGTGGTGGTGTGGGTGGAGGTGGAGGTGGTGGTGTGGTACGGGGGTTCTATAGTTCACGACTGATGGCTCATTTACTGCCTCGGATCTTTACATCCAACGACTTGGGCAAAACTTCTGAAACAGTATCCATATTAACGGCTCTGTGATCGGCGGGGCCGAGGCCTTAACGCACCCGCACAACTGGACATTTGAGTCACCCGCAAACGCCCTCTCCCCCCTGCACCCCCACCCCCGCCCCCACAACATGAAATTAAACGCAACCTTAACAATAATGACCATGGACACACGTGTTTGTCTGTCCAACTCTTGCGGTACTTGTTGCTGCCCAAAATGACCCCCCACCTCCACCCATAACACCCCACCCCTCTTTCTCCAACACTCCACCCCTGCACTTTTTTCCTTCCTCCCTTTACCTCGCCTGGAACACACACACACACACGCGTATCCACAATACTCACATAGTCCAATCCAATTGTATCAGGAAAAGCTGCGGTCTGTTTTGTTTTGCGTGGCTTTCGCAGATGCAACAGGAATCCAAAAAAGTTCATCCACTCTTCGCCGGAGCCGCGGTGACGCTGCGAGGGAGCGAGCCGAGCAAAGGGTATAGACTTTTTCGATCAAGAATACGTGCAAGTTCAAAAGGCGAAAATCTCTTTTCAGTAAAATTCCATCAGTTGCACCGCCATCTGATTGTTATGCAGTGACGACGCGCCGTGCTTGCAAGTGAAGCCCCAAATGCACTAAGTAACATGAGTAAGAGGTGATATTTGCCTGACTCTTTGCCAGTTACGCCCAAAAAAAAAACTTAAAAAAAAGTCTTAGCAAGTAAAGTGTCACACGAGTAGTAGGATTGACTTTTTTTTTTTTGGTCATGCTTTATGGAAATCACGTTGCGTGGGCAGCGCGTTACAGGAACCTGGCGAGGCGTGCGTGCGTGCGTGCGTCTGCAATAGAAACAATGGTGCCAATCTAACAAATCCTTATAGTGCACCAGAGAACAAAAAGGACGGTCTTGAAGTTGTTTTTGTTGGGGGCGGTAGGGGATTACTGCTGCTGCTGATGGTACTGCTGATGCTATTGCTGCCTGGCGCACACTTTGTCCCCTGTCTCAGCTTGTGAATCATGGGTGTGAAAAGGCAAACACTGTCCATTTGTCAGCAAATACATCTACCGTAGTGGGTGATACACATCAATACACCAGTATGTTTCCAATTTTGGAATTTTATACTCAACCAAAGCTGATCATTTTGTTCTTCCGCTATCTTTCCCTGGGACTTTTTTTTTTCTTCTCCATTTTTTTTAAGGCTCACTTCATTGTGGGAGTTTGAAGTCCCCCATGTCCTCATGTGCTACTGGCTCTGTGTGACTGATTTCATTTCTCATTTGCAGCCTCATGAGTGTAAGACGACAGAGGAGCAAGGAGTGCAAGGAGCCATGTTGTCAGTGACGCTTGTCAATATCCCAGCAAATCACCAAAGGCATTGAAAAAAGAAGGAGATTCTTGGAAAACACAGTGGATTCTAATTTAGCCCGATCACGCACGCACTATGTCATCCAAGTGAGGAGGCAGTGACCAGACAACCTGCATTTTCCCTGCAGATAACGTCAATGCATTACTGTCTTAAAGACGCAAGATGGCAAATATAACATATTTTAGTAGGTTTTATTTTATCATGACCACTATTTTCAGAGAAGGACACAAATTTTTTTTTGTCCTCGTGCCCTTCAGGCAACAAGTGTTGCACAGGGAGTCACAAAAAGCTTATTATCCCCCAAATCACCTCTTTCTAAATGTAGGATTTTTTTACACAATGGCTGCTAGAGCCGAGCTACCAAAAGAAAATTGAGGTGCGTAAAAGAGGAAGGACTCAGCTCAGCGTGGACAGCAGACCGCATGTCAACGTTTCCTCTCCTCAATTTGACATGATTAAGCGACAGGGATATGTGTTCCATCACCTCTCGAGCTCCCATCATCCTACTCTCAGTCCTTTTGCTTCCTGACGTGGTAACTTGACTTGGTCCTACTTGTGATGTTGTTAACACTTCCTCTGCTCCCACAGCTTTTTCACAGACTCTGCTCCTGACTCATGCTAGTCCCTTCTCCTCCGTCTATGCCCTCCTCCGCACTCTTTGCCACAATATCTTATGTCAGAGTCCAAGGTCACAGATCAATCAGCTCATTCCCTCAGTTGCCTCTGATTGCATGGCATTTTGCTCTGTGGTCCGCACACACACTTCACCTCGTCAGTGCATTTCGATGCACTAATGTTTTTGGTGTTTGAACTTGCGTTCCGGCAGGTTCAGCACTCTTTTCAGACCCGGTGTCCAATCTGTTGCACTCACTGAAGTTTTAGGACATTCTGTTTGCTACTATGCCACAACATAGTGGTATAGTGCAGGTCCTTGCTACTTGAAGATGTTTATTTTTTCACTGTATTTTACGTTACCTTGTTCATTTCCAATTTTTTCATGATTCACGTATATTTTCTTATCTCGAATTCCATCCATGCAATTGTTCCTCTTCAGCTGATCGTCCATTACCAGGTCTCAGGGGCAGCTGGTGTCGCCCATATCACCCGGCTCCATACTGTGAGTGTTCCTGTAGGAGGGTGAGCCTTCCATATAACCATATAACTTCCATATGACAAACCTCAGTGGCAATCTGGCAGCTGGTGGATTCGAACCTGTAACCTTGTGGACCAAAGTTTGTAACCTATCACTGCCACCCTAGGAATTATTGTGCATTTATATAATTATTATGTATATTCACAGTCATGCTTTTAATCTATTTACATAATCTGTCTTCTATTTCCATTCTCCAACTCTATTGTCATACATCTGTGTGGAAAGAGGATACATTGCAGGGAGGAAGGAAGTAGGAGAGGTGCAGGAGAGGACTATCTTGACTCTATTGTTCACAAATTTTTCCTATACACGGTCTTGGAAGCGCATTAACCACAATAGGAGACTTTCACTCTTTTTTTTTTTGCGTCTAAGAATCTCTATCGACTCTCCATAGTGCCACTGGACTTCTGGGAAAAAAACTTGACATATAGAGTGTGACTAATTTTCACCTTTTCAGCTCTGAGAACAAACCCAGATTGATGAGTCATATTTTTTTTTGTAAAGGCATCAGGAGGAGGTCCCACTTCAATGTACCTTGGGTTAGGTCACCTAGCTGTGGTGGCAAAACAATCAGGAGGAGCTGTCAGATTGCAGGAAAACGATGTCTCTGTTACTACGAGGTGTTTTGGGAAAAGATGAAAAAAATCAGATGCCAGTGAGATAAGACAGATCAAACATCATAAATAGTTTTTATACATTTTAACTGATAAGTTGAAAGGTGGCAACGGAGGTAAAGGAGGAAGTGGATTTGGGTGTGCTAGGGTTAAGGTTTGAATCTAGGTTGCTACGGAGAACTATGCCCGAACCTACATAACATCCAGTGGGCTCACCACCTGTAGATAGGCTCACATGGTGCAGTGTGATTTGGGTGGCAGTCAAGGAGACTGCTGCCACTGAGACCATGAAACAGATAAGCGGATGAAGATGAGTGGATGAAAATAAAGTTGAAGTAAGTAATAAAGAAACATTTATTCTAAAATTGTAAAAGTAGCTTTGAGTTTAGAATTATATAAAAAGGAGAAATGGAAAAAAAACAGTGACTTTTTAAAGTCATGTGAGCCCTGCAGTGGTTATTGATTACATGCGGTTTTCATACTCATCTCTGTTTTTTTTTTGTCTATAATGTTTACGACCAAGAAGCAGCCAAGTGGTTAAGGGACTGTACTTGGGTCCGAAGGGTTCTAGGCTTGAATCCATCAGATGCCAAGTTACCGCTGAGGTCCATTGAGCATGGCATCAACCCTACACACTGCTCCCTGGGCGCTCAAAGCTGCCCACTGTTCACTTTAGTGATGGGTTCAATGCACAGGTCACATTTCGTGGTGTGTATCACAATCACAAGGAGTTTGCATTCCTTCCTATCTTTTCTAAGATGTAAATACAGCTAGCTTTCAGTTTTAACACTACCAGCATTTTCCTCCACTTAGCCTTAATGACAATTATCAGGTCAGGATGGATCTCTTTGGTGCTGTGTGTATCATCACTCCATCTTACTTAATCTTTCTTCCATAAATATTAATAACGAGAATGCCAAGTCATGTGTTACTAGCACCTGCTGTTAAAAATAGAAAGGCTGAGTGATGGGAGGTTATCTCTTACTGTCAGTTCCCAGTGTATCATCCCCTCTCTACCTCTTCTGTCTACAGGAAGTTGAGCTGTCGACAAACAAACAGCTGAGAGAAAAACAGCTTTGATTGCACCGCACTGCACACACCCCTTAAGTGTTCTCAGTGATTTTTCTTTTTTTTCTGGGCTGAAAACCGCATAAAAGTTTGTAAAAGTGTAAGATGTTTCCACCTTCAGTGAGTGGAGAGCCTATAGACGGGGTCACTGTTTTATCGTGAACAAGTTATTTACAACCAATATGAGAATTCCTGTTTGTTTTTGATATGGATATCTTCGCAGACAACCACAGTGAGTGTAACTTGTAGGATCTACATTTGTTGCTGCTTGTTTTATTCTTAAAGGAACATTTCACCTTATATATAGTTTTTTTTATGTCAATTTCATGGTTATTTGTTTCTCCATTAAGAACTGGAAAAAACACAGAGTTTTATCTTGAGGTTGACTGTGTAAGTAAAAACTAAGTGGAAGCTTAAATATTGAATTGATGTCAGAATAGGTGTATTATATATTTTTTAAGATCATGTGTCATTAGTACAGATGTACTAAGTACTGTTATTACGGTAGGTTATGACCAGAAACAGTGAGGTGCACAGGATGGAGGGTGTAGAATATTTTCTCTAATTTATCTATAACACGTGCCCAACTCAAGGCTCGCGGGCCAAATTTGACCCACCAAGTCATTTAGTGTGGCCCTCTGGAGATATAAAAGCATCTTTCTTACTAAGCAATGTGCAGTGTTTGTAAATAATCGATTGAGGAAACATGTATTTATACAGTATGAAGCAGTTAGATTTATACTATTGTTTTATTTTTGGCTAGAATGATTGACAATAGGTGAAAACCTTCAACCCTCTCTCCCTTAAACCAAAGGCAATTTCCTTCAAAGCAAGTATACATGTCTGATGGAGGAGTCACTACATTTAATCAGGTTACTCTGATGACATGCTGTACATCTGTCATTCTGTCTTGCAGCTTCATAATATTTCTGTGGAGAGTGGAATTAATTATCAGGTTCAGCCGGTGACTCAGAGCTCAGGTCTTCAGAGAGTTATGCAGCCCCGTAAATAATCGCCCCCAGTGCCACCATACTTCACTGTGATGGTGAGTGCTGCATTTGTGCTAATTTTGCTGTTCTATCTATAGTGTGATGGACAGTGTCTGGATGGATGATTTTTGGGTTGCTCCAGTGGCTGAGCTTTCAGGCTGAAAGTGAATTTCATGTGCTGGTTTGATTTGCCACCAACCCCTACCACCATCCTTTACCGATTCAACGCGGGGAGAGTATGTAAAACTCTGTCTATGCCTTATGGGAGAAATCTAGATCTCTGGGTGTGACATATAAGTGCATTGATCTCCTAACTCTGACTAACCTCTGTCTGCCTGACAGCTAGGAGTGGACGATGCTGTCTGTTTGCCATTAGCTTTATGACTGCCTGGGTGAGACAGGTAATCTGGGCCTGTCGCTGGACCGAGAGGCTGCCAAACAACAGATATCAACAGGGTGAGTAAACATCAAGGTTTTATATTTAACTATGTAAAAGCACCTGAGGTCAATTTCATTAGTCAGACAAACCGAAAAGAACACAGACATATAGATTTAAACTTGTCTCAGATCAGCTACCGCCTCAGGACAGAGACTCTTTCATGTCTGTACGGAATTTTGATTCAGCAGCAGCAGCAGCAGCGAGATTAGAGAGCGTTACAAGTGTTTGGGTGAGCTCAAATTTGTACGGAGTGGTGCAAATTTGAATAGTTGTATTTGCATCTTGTTGCTTAGCCAAAGGCATCTTTGGTTCCCTGTAGTGGTGACCTGAAAGTTTGCATGCAGCTCAGCAAGTGCTCGCTCCTTCATGAACAGCCAAGTATTGCACAGCAGAAGTTTGAGGCGCTGACCTTCAATGCAGTACATACAGTCTATGTTAGACACGCCGGCAGATGTTCATGGCACGATTGCCTCTCTTCCTGGTTGTTCTCCTGAAGTCTGTAAGGAAGAAGAGAAGAGGGTATTAAAACATATCTGGTGCTTGAGTAGGTGTTGGTGATGAGGATATCCTGGACCAAGGAGAAGGTAGACTGACTCCGAATGTAACAGAAACACTTAGAGAGATGTATCACTGCACTGTGAGATGACACGCTGATATTAACCTTTTCATTTTTTAATCATCATTATTTAAATGCTTGTGTTTATTACCCATAAACCCCTTCGCTAATTCTAATGTAAGGAGCAAGAAAGATATTTACTCGAGTAACAAATTTACTTTCTGTCCTATCTATTTTTTATTATTCTATTACAAACCAAACCATGTTTGTGTTTGTCATTACTGTTAATATTTAGTATATTAACAAGTCATTGTTTCTTTGAGTTCACCATCTACTGGAAGGCTCACAGTATGGTAGAGTGTGATCTGGGTGTCAGTTGTGGAGATTACTTCCCCTGAGACCGTGTGATGAAGTTGATAAAGATGATTAAATGAATGAATGAAGTTATTGTTCACTTAGCTTCACCAACCTATTGATAAGGATATTATTAAAAAAACACTAAAAACACTAAAAAAAAACTGCGCTGTGAAGAAATTTATATAAGAACCAATCGTATTAAAGACCTTTCAAATCCAGTCTTGTCCAAACTAGAATTCAGTCAGTCAAGGTCAACACCGCCCCAAAACAAACTGATATTGGAAAATAAGTTTTGTAATGATTTTATATAAAAGCCCTATTTCCTGACCCCATAAAAAGTGATTTAATAAAAACAATCTCTGCTAAGCCACTAGTGGGCAACGAGAATTATTAGGTCAAGAGTTTTAGTGTTTTTTTTTACCGTGATTCTACTCTACATGAACGAATCGGCATCAGAAACCCAAGGCTACTGACATCAAGGATGCTCGTTGAATATACCTTGACTGACGAAGATAGGTGCGAAAATCCAAAGCATGCTCCTCCAAGTGTTACTGACCTCGTAACACTTGGCCTACCGACCTACCGACTCCAAGTTGGGACTCGAATAAGTTCCGTAAAGCGGAAGCGTGAGCTCGTGACTGAGCGGAGACAGCTTCCAGACACATGGACTTCCTTTTCCTCACCTTGTCTGGTTAAATTATTGATTTTAATCAAGTTTATGCCAGGAATTACAGTCAGAGTTTGCTGATCAAACATGAAGCTGTGTGTGTGTGTTTGTGTGTCGAAATGAATATTTTAATCTTCATGTAACATCTCCTCACACAGATTTTAACTCTGAAAGTCAGACGTGAACATAGTTCAAAGTTTTCCCTTGACCTTGGAAACAGCAACTGCGGAGACGCTCTCAACATGAGGTTAATTTAGTCACTCTTCCAGGGTTTTTCATTACATCAAATGACCTTCATGGGCAGATGGAGTTTGTTCAGAGCCTAAAGTCTACAAAAAAGTCGTGAAAGCAAAGCTACGACGTCTGATCACTGCAGCCTTTTTTGATGGAATTGTTTATCCTGGAGTTAGTGTTCTAAAATACAAACCTGATCACATTCTATCTAGCGTTTATAATTTTGTGAGACGTTTGTGAGAGTTTTCACTCATCCAGGTTATTGTGTCCTCGGGAGCGTTGATATAGGCAACACAAGCAATAGCCTATATCTGCACTCCTGAGGATGGATGAGATAATATAAACCTACTGGAGAGAGAACCCTTACCGGCACGCAGCCTTTTGAGGATATGAGAAAACTGTGTTATCGCTACACGGCTTGTCGTGGGTGCTGACAAGTTATTTCTCCGAAGCTGAAGTAGACAATTTTTTGGTCTTAAACTTGTCATTATGATGTTAAAATTGAAAAACAGCAGTCCTCATGTTTAAGCCTCGCTCTTATTCTCTCTACCGCTGGGATGGAGGTTTACTCGGAAAAATGTCAACTCGATTTAGAAGCACAAAGGAATTGTAACATTCTGTATCTAAACCAATAAAGACAAGAGCGTTCTCAGTGTTTTAATGCAGAGCTTCTTGTTGTGAAACCACACCGGCTCAGAGGTGGAGATGAGACGGTGCCTGGGTGTTGCCATGGGCCAGAGATCTGAGTTGTTTGTAACAGTGTATTGTTGATTGTAGTATTTCTCAAGTTTTAAACACCAGAAAAGCTGACCGTGAACTCCTAATTTAATTGAATTTCTCTTTTTGTCATTGTGACGTCTGATTCACGCCACTGCGCACAATGAAATTTGGCCTCTGCATTTAACCCATCACCAAGTGAGCAGTGGGCAGTAGTTTGAGTGCAGCAGTGTGTGGGGCCGATACCATGCTCAGGAAAGCTCAGCGGTAACTTGGCAGTAGGGGGATTTGAACCGGGTACCTTGTGGATCCAAGTTCGATTCCTTAACTTTCCTTAACTAGGCCACCAACTGCCCACAATAGAAACATGATGTAGGACATGATGGAGGACAACCCAGTCTTTTGGAAACTATAGTTTGTAATACTTAATCATCTGGATCACATTTTTCAATACATTTGATATTTCCTTTAAAAAATGTTGACACATCTTCAGGTTTGAGTAAAATCAGGCCAAAATAGCTCCAGAATGTTGAAATAAAACAAACTAGAGGTAAACTATAGGCTACAAAAAAAATAAAAAATAAAATTTTCAGGGGTAAAATTGGTTTGTCCCTTTTTCAGGGGTTGCCACAGCGAATCAACATTTTCCATCTCACCCTGTTCTCTGTATGTCCAACTACCTCCATGTCCTCCCTCACTGCATTATCAATCTCCCTCCCCTTCTTTGTCTTCGAACCAACAGTGGTCCAATCTCTAACCCCGTAGGTTAAGAGTGCTGTTGGCAGTTGTTGTTAGCCCGGCCTCCGGCTGATCTAGTTTGAAAGTGGTTTTGCTGACTCGCATATTTGTTTTGGCCAAAGGTTTTCCACCGGATGCCCTTTTTGACGTAACCCTCACCATTAATCCTGGGCTCAGACCTGGCCTGCGCTCCCTAGTGGCTTAAACCTCTCTCAATCAGTGACTTAGAAAATAGAAGTGCGTTACAGCTCGAGGACGTCTAGATGATTTCACTGAGTCCAATGTAACATGAGCTGCCTTTTGACAGTAGGATGTCCGGTTTGAATCCCATGAAGAACTGTGGTCTGTTGAGCTGCACTCCACAGGTGTGTTACAACATGAGCAAAGACACAAAAGCGCCTCCTGCCAAATTGTTTATACCGCCATTTTGAAATGCAAAATGTCTCCAGGTGATTTCTAACATTTACCTGCTGCTTTATATTTTATTAACTTCACCAGTAAATGCAAGCAGATGATTTTTTTAAATTTATTTCCTCATAAATAAATCCCTGTACGGACAATTTGTTGCAGACGGTGAAAAACTAACATATTACAACACATGTTTTCAAGGTTTTGGAGGACAGCTGAGGTCAGGTTCTGTCTTTGGACACCAGAACCAGGTTCACAATCCCCGCCCTCAGCCGGTACAATAAAGTCAAAGGAGAATCCCCATTACAGTTGACAGACAGACAGTAGCCACAAAGTTTAAAATAAAGGTCTTGAAGGGAATAAAAGCTTTGCAGTGAATGGCCAGGGAATTGTTAAGGATAATACAAAGGAGTGGGATTTCTTGGGCATTTGTCTGTGAGGGATATCCCAGCCAACGTTTCTCTATACATCAAAGAGCCACCGCAAATAAAAGCACACTTGTCAGGGGCGAACAAACTGCCTCCTTTGTGCCTTCTACCAGCCAAATTCAGATGCACAAAGCCTTTGGATGTACAACACTGCAAAGAAGACATGCTATTCACATGACATGCTTTGCTCTCTGGTGGTTAGCTGTGTGCCTTTGTCTGCCCTGACCAGAACAGATATATAATATCACTGGATCAAAATCCTTTCAGTCCCTTTTACTCCCCGCTAAAGACTCCCGTTACACTCCCTCCCCCATACACTCTTCCTCTATTCTTTCTTTTCTTAAACAAAGTAAACTTGATGCAGCCAGATAACACTTGCAGCCCTCAGGCCTAATGCCCAAAAATGAGTCTCAGGTTCATTCAGTTTTTTTTTTTTTTTTTTTTAAGCAAAGAGCCTTGTTGGGACTGTGGTCAGACAGACTGGACATGTTTCACTGTTGCCGCAGGAAGTCTTTATCCTTTTTTGGGGACTTTCATTCCTTCCAACATCTGCCGTCTGCATCTATTACATGACTGTAAAATAAATCACTATCACTTAGAAAGTTTTGTACTCCAAGTAAGAAATATGCAAAAGTTGCTGCCCACACACTGACATGACTCACAATTACACACACTCAGACAAAAGACTGAGCACGCGAATCACTTTCTTTTTTTTTTTTTTCTTTCTCTGTATAAAACTCCAACTTCGTGCAGCAATTATCTTCCTGCCTTAATCACCAAGAGTGACGTTCAGCTTCATCTTTCGAAGTTTTATCAGATGTGACAGAAGGGAAATGAGGCCAGTGTTAGATAGTGATGGTCAAGAGGCAGGATTTTGGTTTTACAGTGTGTCACTCTGTGTACCTGTCTACGTCTAATCTAATCTGAAATGGGAAAGCTTAAGTACTGTGAAAGGAAGTTGAATTTGTTGATGAAAACCTTTGCACAAATAAGTGTCTTAGACAGAAAATGGAGTAAGTGTAATTTTATTTGTTGTACAACTCTTATAAACTCTACCTTCTTCTCAGGCCTAAAATCAAACAGGCTGCTTTTTCTGGAAAGTTCTTCGCAAAATTTTAGTTTTCTGCTACACCATCAAATCTTTGCTTGTCCTTTTCGTCTATTTTGCAAAAGTCATTTAAAGTCTATTTTTCAGTTTGACCTTGTGTTTTGACTATTTTTTGCAACAACATCATAGACAGCTTGAGCCTGTGGCTATGACACTTTTTCTGCGTGGCTCTCTTTCTTGCATATAGAATTATCACAACCCCTCAACCCCTCACGCCCCACATCATCCCGGCCAATATTCTACTCTTCCTTCAAATAGTTTGGCTGAACTGTATTTAAAACACTTCCTACAAAATGATTTTCTTGTTGGCCACAGATTCTTCCATCCATCACTGTCCACTTATCAGGGGTAATAGTCTGAGCGGGGACACCCAGACTTCTTTCTCCCCAGACACTCCTGTTCCTGGGAAGATCCCGAGGCATTCCCAGGTCAGCCGAGCGACAGGGTTGCTTTAGCTTGTCCTCTGTCTTCCTCTAGGTTAGGTTAGTCCTTCCATTGGGACATGATCTGAGCACCTCCCAAGGGAGGCGTGCAAGGACATACAGTGCCCAAGCCACCTCAGCTGACTCCAGCTGATGTGAAGGAACAGTGCCTCTACTCCGAGCTCTACCAAGGAACAGAGTTCCCGATGTCATTCCGCAGAGAATTTTGGCTCCTTGCAACCTGGGATCTCGTTCTTTCGATTGTGACCTAAACTTCATGACCAAAGGTGAGGGAAGGGTGGAAGGTGGACAGGTAAATCAAGAGCTTTTTCCTTTCTGCTCAGCTCTGTCTCCAGCACAATGGACTAAAGGAGACCTATTCTTCTTAGTCACACCCCCAAGGTGTCACTGTTCAAGTCCCCAAAGTGCCTAGTGCCTGCAAGAAGGCTGGGTACTCCGCACTGCTGTTCAGTTTTGAGGCCAAAACTAAACCTTCCCCCAGCCTGGAGGTGCAGGTGACCTTCTTCCTCAATAGGGATAGGATCAATACCCGACTGAGAAGTTGTGTGGCTATGAGCAACCCTATCTCCATAAAGAAGAGAGTCTTGCTTCTCTTGACCAGTCCTAGCTGGTGCCACTTAACGTATTGCACAACCTTAGGTTCTATCCGATGCAGTAAGAGGACATTCCATGTCCTCATAGCCGGTGCAGTTGCCCAGGCCGTTAGAGTCCTCGCCTATGAACCACACACAAATCACAAGGTACCTGCCCTTTGCAAGCCTTCCTGCAAATTGTTGACCTATGCCAAGGCAGGCTAACATCGATACTTCAGGCTGGGCCCAGCAGGTTCACGTTGGTAAAGACCCAGTGACTAGGCAGTTGTCTGACGGCCCCAACCTTCGGCCTGGGGTGGGGCCCCTGATATGGCAATTTAGGCGACATGAGGTCCCTTGGTTCATGTTTGTCATTAAGGTTTTTTTTCAAAGCTGATGACCAGAAAGCAAACAAGCATCTTTAGGGATGTCTAAAACATCTGCTGATATCTGATATGCAGATGTTGCCCTAAAAAACAATTTTCAGCCTATAAATTCAGCCTATATGATAAATTCCAGGTTTGGAAATCAATAATAATTATAGGTCTCACATTTTTTCCTGGAGAGAAAACAATTTACAAATTAAATTAGATGACCTTAACTTAAATATGAAATTGAATTAAGGCTTGAAGCAACAGGGATGTCATTATCATAGCTGTTCGTAGCCGCCTTCAAAATCACTCTTAGTCCTCCATCCACTCCTGACTATTGATTATTGGAATTATAATGACATATACTGTATGTATTAAATATAAACTTTTATTGAATGACACCAAGTCATCGCTTTCAGTTTTCATCTTTAAATTGTGAATGAGTACGAAAATGTAATTTCACAGATCACAAAGACCTTTTTTTTTTTAACATTTAAGGGCAAAAAAAACGTCAGCGCACACCTGGGGCTCCATGGTGAGAACCAGAGCCTCACATTGCCCCTCGGAAAATTCAGCTTGTATAAAGCAAGTCTCTGAGTGAAAGCAATGACTCATCACCAGGGTCATTTGCCTTTCACTGCAAATGAGTGTGGGTGTCTGACTAAGTTGCAGTTATAAGCTGGATATTGTTTTTTAATCATTGGAGATAGAAAGTCAAAAAGAGAGGAGGGACAGACAGAGAGAGAGAATGAGAGTGAGAGCCAATGAGAGACACAGAGTAAAAGTGTGCAGCCGTGGTTGATCCAGTGCAGTACCTCAGAGACAAAGACTGAGGGTCACACTTGGAGTCTTCCGAGAGGCCCAGAGCCACGTGTCTCATTGGCCTCTCAGCCCTGGAGTTTAGGCTGAGCGGCTGTTTCCTGTCAGCTGGCAAGGAAGCCGTTTGTTTGCGACACTGACCAGCTTCAACACTCGTGTAATGGAGACATACACACAGTGGGAGGAGACAGTGTGTGTGTGCAGATATGTCTTAAAATCAATAAAAGTGATTGGAAACAAATGCTATTCAATTGTATAGAAATGACAGATAGAAAAAAGTTCCAACAGGTGGGAGTAAGACCAGGTTTTCGCTAACCTGACTGACCAAGAATTTCCTTGTTGCATTTGAGTTTAGTACAGTGCTTCCCTGGGGGGGGCGCGATCCGATGCATGTTCCCGATGGGGGGAACATGCTTTTATTCCACCGTACTATAACAAAGTGTAATGGCACATCTTTGTAAGTTGAACTATATCGCTTTCTTTTTGTTTTTTTTATGTTAACAAAAATACAATGTTATGCAGAGGTGTAGCTAGAACTATTTTATAGACAAAAGCTATTATTTATAGTTGCGGCAGAGGGTGGGTGGTGGGGAGGAGGACACGAATGGTTTTCTTCTTGCTAGGGGGGCGTAAAAGAAAATAATTAATTTGACCCCCTTAAGAACAATGCTCCCAAACCCTTTTTTGCACCACTGATTGGTTAAATGTCTCGTACTATTTCCGCGGACCGATCGTTAAGTTGTGGCAGATAAATAACCCTTAAGAAAAGTAAATGTCTGGTAGTGTGAAATTTTTTCCTATCTATAAATTCTTCCTACCCCAATTAATTGTGCATGCACACAACAAGGGTTTCACAACTGTACCCAGCCTATAATTTTATCCTACCAGACTGGTATACAAGGTTAGAATCTTGTATTGAGTTTATTGTTGTTGTCTTCACCGAGAAAATATTTCCTAATCAAATACAGTCGCTCTAGAAGACTTTTTTGGCCGACATGATCACATAGAACTACAGAGCTAGGTCCTTGCTACAAAGAAGGGACAGAATTTTATGCAACGTTTAGGCTCACTGCCTATCCAGCATAAACACGGGCGCAGTAATCTGGCACATAACATAACATCAAATATAGCATTAATTACATTTAAGTTGAGAAAAATAGGAAAAATACAATTCTAATAATATTTTTAATGCTTGAAACACTTTTACTTTTTTGACCAAATGCAACTTAAAGGCTTTTACGAAGTTTGGCATGTGTTTGTGTGTCTAATAGTTGGGTGTTAGCTTAGCTATAATTTGTAGTTTCCTATAGAAATCTTTGAGATTTCGTCACAGAAACAGTGGAGCTCTGAACAACATCGTTATCCGACCAGCTATAGTTAAACCACAGCCATTTGTTTAAAACAATACCATTAAACCCAACTCAACTACAAGGAGAGGATTTATGTTCAGTAAAGAAATATTGTTTCACACTTCCTGTCACGATGGCCAGCGTCAACACCATAGTCAGACCGAAATAGTAAATCCTCTCTCCTCACCTCGGCCCCAGTGAAACAAACAAGGCCGATAATGTCATTAAGAAAGAAAAGATTGATTCATTGGCATAACTGTCACTAATCAACCTGCCTGATTAATGTGTCTTGTTCCCACAGCCATAACCAGCCCCTTAGCTGCCCCTGCACACACACACACACACACACACACACACTCACACACACATTCAGGGCTAATAAAGCCATGTGTCATTTGTAATGGCGATATATTATTGTGTACGTATATATATATTATTTTTTTCTCTGATTTATTTTAGCCATAAGTACACCAGGATTTTGTATATATTTACTTAATCAATTTTTATTGATTCATTTCTTATTCTCTACTTATTACTCTGTAGAGTAAATATTAAAGTCCATAGAGAGAGAGAGCTGCTAAATGAAGATAGTTTGAAGTTAATATAGACCTACAGTGGCATAATGAGCATAGTAGCTGAAGTAATTTTGTATTTTATGTATATATATATATATATGTATATATATATATACACACACACAGTATATATAGTATATATATAGTGTATATATATATATATATATATATATATACATAGAATACAAAATTACCTCATAAAAGTGAGTTTATATATATATATATGAAATCACCGCAAAAGTCTATCATGTCCAGTATTGCAGATGAATTTAAAGATAAGATTTTCTTTTTTTTTTTTCAACAAGATGGGCAGCCCCCACACTGTCTTGGAGCTGATCTTGCAGGTGGAAAAGGTGTTTCATTGAATGCCATCCTTTTATGGGGATACTTAAAAAAAAAATCTAGCCTATGAAACTCCAAGCGCGAATGCAGGCAAATAGCAAATGATCTGGTTGGTGATGTGTGTGAATCCATTGCTTTATATCGTCAGCAGTGTCTGGACCAGAATGGACACTTGTTTGAAAACGTGTTGATGAAACAATAAAAGAAAAATTGTAAAATCAATTTGAATTTGAAAAATAAATTATTCTTTTGCGACTCACCAACCAAGGGAAGGCTCATGGTATGTTGCGGTGTGATTTGGGTGGCAGCTGTGGGGAACCTCTGGCACTGAGACCCAGTAATGGATAAAAAGGATGAAGATGAATCGATGAATCAAGGATTTGTCAGTTGTTTATATTGTTACATTAGATACTGTACAATTTCCATTTATTAGAGACAGAGGACAACAAAGGAGTGTAACAGGATGTCATAATGTCCAATGTCAACATGGTTCTTGGGCTATAATACAAAAAAAATAGAAACCATGACTCCATGAGGTGCTGTAACCCAACCTGTCTTCAGAAGACTGTGTCCTCTTGGACATTACGGAGACAGCTGTAAGTGATATCATTGCAAAGAAGTGTGTATCAAATCAGCCATGACGGAGAAGACCACAGCGAACGTTCATCCAGAGCCGTGACTGTACCTCCCTAACACGCACACTGACACTTTTAGCGATTAAACATATTTTTTCGTCTCCGTCGTACATGGGGGCGCATGAACGTCCCCCCGCGCGCCGTGTGTATTCAAGCCCAAGCAGCAGCCGACCATCCTGACATCACCGTACACAATGCCAAGTGTTGGCTGGAGTGGTGTAAAGCACACCGCCGCTGGACACTGGAGCAGTGGAAACATGTTCTGTGAAGTGATGAATGACGCGTCTCTATCTGGCTGTCTGATGAATGCGTCTGGCTCTAGTCAATGCCAGGAGAACGTTACCTGCTTATCTGTATTCTTTGGACTGGCACAGAGGGACTCATTTAGAGAGTAGCCATGTTTCAAATGCTGCAGGTACAGTTTTGGGGGGTGAAGAGGAGGGGGCCTGGGAAGAATGTTTACAGTTAATCTAGACCCCAGCTCTACTGATCACTGGCTCGGTCATGTGTGAATGGTAACTGAGAGCCTAGGTTCTTATCTAACAGAAGGGTCTGACCACGTATATCCCTCCAGGAACTCCCTTGTGGTGCTTAGAGTGATCTGCAGTCTTCATTCTAAACATTTGTAGTAAGAAACACAATTCATCACAGTTCGATTTGAGCAAATATCCACATTGAACATAATAGAAAAATTTTGACATCACTAGGAAATTGTTACATTTGTCAAATTTTTTTACACCAATCACACAAGTATCCCCATTTACAGGTAAATTCAATTTCAGGTACTAAAAAAAACATGACCAGAAGTCAATATTACACAGCGTTCGTTGAAAAACCAAACCAAAATAAAAAAAGTTTTTTTTAGCTTCCAGGCTGAGCTGATGAAGGGCTGTATTGAAATCTGACTTCACAGCTACTCCCAGAGGTCTGAGAGTCAGGATGAGCTACAGCCTGGACAACCAATCAGAGCCGGGTTCATTATCTGGTCCATTTAGAGTCAACAATAAATCTAAACATGCCCTGTCCATAAAAAAAAAAAGGAAAACATACCATTTATTTTCCACCAGGGAATCAAATGGGCGATCTTAATTCTGTAAGGCAAGAGCAGCAACCATTATCCACCAGGCGTCCCTACCCTAAATATCAACAGTGATGTTTTAAGCCTGTCTATCTGCAGATGCATTCTCTTCAAAGTGTGCAGCAATTTTCTCCAGAGACTGTGTTTTCCTAACACACTGGAAACTGACCGTTGTTGTGAATGTGAGCGTAAATCAGCTGGAGGCAAACTATGGCTCGTGGGCCAGATACGACCAGTTGGGCTTTCTAACCAGGGTCAACTAATCACAATAGAACAAGTTATTGTAAAAATTTATGGCAATCATTTTGGTTCATGCATGACAAGGAATAGACTGATGAAAGTACTAAATGGCAAATAGATGAAAGGGGACTTGGGTCCGTAAGGCTTCAGGTGCAGTGTGATTTGGGTGGCAGTCGTGGAGACTGTAGCCCCTGTGATCTGGTAACTGATAAGAGATGAAGATGTATGAATGAAATGTATTGCAAATGCCAAAATATCTTTAAAGGTTGGTGTGGCTTAAATAATAAAAATATATTTCAGATTTATTCTTATCACACTCACAGCTACTAGAGTGTCCACTACTGGCCATATTGACTCTTGAGGGACTTATAAATATGTTTTTTGGTACTAAGTTTGGTTAAAGACCAATTTGTTGCATTTTTTTCTACAGCCTAAACAATTGTATTTAATAATCCATCCAACCATCCATTTTCACTAACTAACCAGGTTTCCGGGAGCAATAGACTTGACGATTGCCACCCAGTTCCGTACCTAAAGTCTTGTTAAACCAAGTCCACTTCCTTAACCACTAGACCACCACTGTGGCCTAAATAGTTCATTAATAATCAAAAGGAAAAACATGTTTCTCCATTGAGTTATTGGACCTATAATATACAGTAACAGTAACAGCAAACTTTTGACCATTTTGTTATTGTGTATTTTTGTTTTTAGAACGCACTCCATGTTCACCTTATGTACTCCATGTGGGCCACCAGCTGACCCCTGGTTGGTGACCCCTCTTCTACATCCAACCAATACTGAATAGTCCTACCAGTCAAAATCTGAACCATGTTTGACCAGTGAGCCAAGAGTTCTGTCCAGCATTGATGTACATGGACCACTTATTGACTGATGGCTCTCATGGGACATTCATTCCACTTAATTTTTACCAGGTCTCCACGACTGCCACCCAAATCGCACTGCACCATATCGTGAGCCTTCCTGTGGGTGGGGAGCCCACTGGAAGTTATGTTGGTTGGAGCGGTGCTATGATCAGAGCACCTCTGTGGCAGCTGGTAGATCCAAATCTAGACTTTGATCCTGCTGTGGTTCCATAGTGTAGCGGTAACACGCCTGCCTCAGGAGTCCTGGGTTAGATTCCCAGAGCTTCATAATCTTGACCCTCTTTCCAAAAAAGTCTGCTAAATGACTACATGTAGACACAAAAAAACTTAATCGTGCAACCCTGACATAACACACCTTCATGATCGATATGTCGTCAAGAAAGTCTGGTTTTACTCAGTTACTTTTGAGACCAACAATTAACCACAAGTATTTTTACTCTGCTGATAATTAGTGGTGGAAGCTGTGGTACTGACTCACGTAGCAAAAAAAAAAAGGTGACAGTTGTGCTGAAACCAAACCGTAATAAACCTTTACATCTATAAGCCAAAGCCTTGTTGATGACTTAAAAAATCCAAAAACTTGACACATATCCAGCCTGTAGCCCACACAGACAAGTGAATGAGGAGGCAGAGGGACATCGGTGCAGTTCTCCAGGGGGAACGGGCGTGACAAGTTCCTGTGAGATGATTTGAATGTCTGCATAATCCTAAACCTTTCGGAAAAGGTGGAGTCCTGCCTCCACTGCGCGTGTGAAGCGTTTTCTGGAAGTTGCGGTAAAGGGTAATGAGTATACACTCATGCACTGTAACACCAGTAGGTGTGGGACTTAACCCTGTCTCCATGGCAATTGCTGCAAGGATGACAAATTTGCTGTTTCAATAACATTAAGACGAGAGGATCTTTTACACAGTGTGCCTTTGCAGACGGGAGAAAACAGAAGGGCTTTGACAGAGTTTGTGTTTGCAGTCTGCCGCTTCAGACTTTAAGTCAGCAAAGTACTTCAGTGGACTCTGCAAATCGTGAAATGTTTATTTGCAAGGCTACCTGCGCCGAACAGCTCATTCTCCCGAGGATGAGTCATCCACATGCGCTACATTTGAGGTGGGCTTTGGATAAGCTCCTGGAGGAGAATGTAGTGGGGGCAAAGAACACTGCTGAGCCATCACAGCTGTACTGATTTTCTGTCACATTGTGTCACAACTGGAGACATTACCTGGTAAAGGAAACGGTAAATCTCGCCCATCCCCCACAATAACCACCGCGCGGGGTCCTGTCAACAGTCAGCTGGATATTGATAAAAGAGGGTTTGTTTGTAGAGCAAAGTGTAGCGTAACCCGGCCGATGTGCAGTGTCGGATGCAGTTTTTTTTTTTTTCGTTTGACAAAAGCAGAAATACTACTTCCACTCACAGAAACATGAACCATCTGCACCTCCCTGACTCCTCATCTCCTCCATCTGTGTATGGAGAACGTACTTATAACGCCCTCAAGGGCTAATGTCGACGCTGACCTCCGTCAACCAATTTTTTTTTCTCAAAACTCACTGGGATTGATCTTTTCTTCTATCTGACAAAAGTGCAGTTGTGAGAAAAATGTTTGCGGAGAGAAACACACCGAGCTCCCAGCTGCTGCTTAAAAAACAATCAATCCCACCACTAACAAGTGTTTTCAGCTTATTAATCTCCTGATGTAATTTCCGCCCAATCAATTTTTGGCCATTAGCGAAAAAGTGTCAGTCACAAACCTCTACGTCTTTTTCTAAACAGCCTTCAATCAAATGCACTTCATCAAGAGCAATAGATCGGACTCTACAGTGGTCGGAGCTCAGGCTGGAAAACAGCCGCAGCGGAGATCAACAGAGTTGACTGATCAATGTTTCATCTCAACACTTGATTAAATATCTGTACAGTTATGGAGGCCTACCTCAGTCAGCGTCTGATCGCCGTTTCAGCAGACGAGTGGTCCTAGAACCCGCTCCACGGTCGGCGGAGGCTATTATTTAACTGAAACTCTACTATAAAAATGTTTCTTGTTGTTACTTTCTGTACTACAGTACTCTGGACACAAACACATGTGATGCAGGCAACAATCTTCACACGCCTGCTTTACATACCAAATCCAGTGTGCATCCCAGGAATTTCCATAACTCCAATTTAAATATTTGCATCAGGGCTCAGGGGACGGGACCATAAGGAGAGGCAATGATTTTCAACCTGCCTTTAATAACAGAGTATTTTAAATGAAAGTAAATCAATACCTTAAAAAAAACCTTAATAACAATGTGAAATTACAACATAAAACACCAAGATATAATCTCACTAAGGCAATGATATGCCTTAAAAACTAATATTAAATATCAATATATTTACCTACCTCTAAAATGATAAATAATGGTTTAGTGCCAGTATCTTTGTGTCAGTTGTTTACCCAGACAGAACAACAAGACAAGGACAGGAAAAGACACAACCATCTTTTACTAATTTGCATCTCACACTTTTGACACCATGTTGTATAATAACATATATATTACATTACATAGAAATACATTTGGCAGATACTTGAATCCAAAGTGACTTAAAATTCAAGGAAGACGTTCCAAGTGACAGTAGATCACTTGTAAAGTCATTTATTCATTCATTACCATGTCTAAATGTCAGCAGTCTCCACAGCTGCCACCCAAATCACACCGCTCCATACTGCTAGCCTTCCCGTCGCTGGTGATATATATTAACTTCCAATGGAAGTGATGTGGGTCTGGATGAGGCTATGATCAGAGCACCTCAGTGGCAACGTGGCAGCTGGTGGTTTAGAACCTGAAACCTTGCGGTCCATTCCCTTAACCACTGAGCCAAATTAAAGTATACCGTCATTACTGGACTATAAGCCACAACTTTTTGTGACACAATTTCAACCCTGCGGCTTATGCAGAGAAACGGCTAATGTATGCATTTTTTCTAACGACCACCAGGGGCGCTCAAGCAGTAAAGGCAAGAATGAGACAGGTGGTGTCGAGGAAGACGCAAGTCACAACCGCCAATAAACACCATAGAAGAAGAAGTATAATGTACGATAACGCACTTTGTACATGAATAAAATTAGCATAAACTGACCCTCATCATGGAAAATGCAAAAACAATGTGACACATGCGGCTTATGTATGTACACAATGATTTTTCCTTTGAAAAATGTATTGGTTGCGACTTATAGTCCGGAAATTACAGGTAGGTTTAAGTATATATTATATACACATTTACAGACTTCATCAATCACTACTGCAGCGATTCTCAACTGTTGGTTGCAGACCCTTCATCAGAGGTCGATTGCAAATTGTCAAAAGATAATAGTTATATTCTTTGACTAATGTTTTGTTGCCAAAACAAGATACAGAATAAACATTAAAGATGATGTTACTGAATGTTATATTAGTTGACTTTTGGGCAATGCCTTCTTATTAAGTGGTGATTATGGGTCCTGTCATGAGCAATTTAAATAATAAAATCTATTATATTACTCACTAGAACTAGATTTGAGCTGATACAATTATTGAATCATAGTCATTCATTCATTTATCCACTACTGGCACCCAAATCACACTGCACCATACTGTGAACCTGGAAGTTATGTGGGTTGTAACAGTGCTATGAGCAGGGCACCTCAGTGGTGACCTGGCAGCTGGTGGATTTGAACCTGAAGGCTGCTAGGCCACCACTGCCCCACTGCCCCAAGTATACAATTATTGTTATATTTATACATATTGTGTATATATATATATATATATATATATATATATATACATAAGCCTGATATTTTTTTATTAGACTTGGGAGCTTCATTCACCAGACCTACATGGAGAATATTAAATATATTTATTAATATATAAATATATATTAAAATATACTGTATGTCTAGTGAATTGACTGGAAGCTCCCAAGCCTTTAAGTCGTGGACACTCAAGGATCTAAAGTTAGCCTTGAGAAAACATTTGCATGTATGCATTTCCTACACCGAGAGACGCTAGACTGAAAGGCGTAGGCAAATATATTGAGTCTCGGGCCACAATGGCTACTAATAGTTGACACACGGGCTGAGTCCTCTACTGGGGAAATTATGGCATTGCAGAAAAAAGGCAGCGGTATCATGATTATAAAAATAATTACTGGTGTAATTTGGACAAGTTTGGCGCGTCGGAATAAAATGCCAAACGGGCCACTCCTGGCCCTCGGGCCGTAGTTTGCCCATATATGGAACACTTCTACGCTGTTTGTGTATTTACAAGACACAGAGTGTGATGAGTTGTCATAAAGTCTCTCTTAAAGTAAACTGAAAAAAAAACGTAATGTTTGTATCATTGTAATGAAGTACTGTATTACATTAAGGAACTTCATCTCCAGTGAATGAAATCTTAATGATAAACTACAGCTGTAGAGAGAGGGCTCTCTCTCTCTTTCACTCTAATGTTGCCGTTATCGTCTACTCTGAAGCTCAAAACAATGCAACTCCAAGGCTGCTCTTTGGAGTAGCTAATTAAATGTGAACCATTGTCATTTTTCACCATGTTCACACTGACATTAGACAGAGTGAAGTGGGCAGACCTATTCCGGCAGACATTTACATATCATTTTTTAGGCTAACAGAGGTGAGACAAAGACCAACCGGCGACAGAGACGGCGGTGGAGGTCAGTTCTCTGCGACTCATTTTACTCTGACATATAGCTTTAAGATATCAGGTCATTTAATTAGACAGAGGACAAAAAGTTCACAGCTGTGACGTCGCCGCCCCCGTGGGAGTCAGGGAACATTGCGAGGAATCACATGGTTACATTCCCTTCTGATCAGCGGGGGGAACGGTTTCTCTTCAGTCACATAAATAGAAAAAAAAAAGAAAAATTAATTAAGATATGTTAAATGTTAAATAAAATTCTTTCACTTTGGTGGTCCTTTTAAGAATAATAATATTAATCATAAAGCAAGTTGATTTGGTAAGAAAGCATGGCAAAAATCTGTTTAAAGGTTAAGTTTTCATTGAGAAGTGCTTTTCCTCAGGCGCACGTTGCCATAAAATTCAACGGGATCTTGGTTTAACAACACACAAATGGAGTTAACAACTTTGTGACGCATAAGCAAGGAGGTGTTTTTTTTTTTTTTTTTTTTTATCATCAACATATCACAACACGTAGCATGTAATGCTACTCATGAAGGCAAAGATAAAACAATGGGTTTGACATGATCTGAGATTCTACCTGCAGTTGCTAAGCAACACCCACCTCCAACCTCTCCGTCTGCCCCATTGGTCAGCTGGAAAAACGCACACGGCACCCAATTGGCTGGGAGAAAGTTAATAAACTTTAGCCAAGACCTGCCTCCCTGTGTGCGCACATACACACACACCCTCACCCTTCCTCCTCCTCCTCCTCCCCTCCTATCTCATACACACACACACACACACAATGAAGATTCTTGTGAATGAGAGCATGAGAGGGTGTCAGTGCTTGCGCAGTACAGTGCTGATATATGCATTGAGCTCCTGAGCTAAAAATAAAGATCACACTGAATGCTGTGCCACTGAAAGTTGCAAGACTGAAATGAAAGTGACAAGTCTACTTCTCTCCAGACCCAGCCATGAGGTCTCACCCTCACCCATCGCCACACAGACAGGTTTCCTTTTTCTTTTTTTTTTGACGTTTGTTTTTAGTGGAGGTTCCAATAAAAGCATCTTTCCAACTCTTCCTCTCCACAATTATTCCAGCAGAACTATTTTTGCTTCCACCTTTTCTTAAACAGTGTGTCAGCAGGACACACCACAGAGCTTTGGCTGTGTTTACATCTTAGGTTAGCTCAGTGGTTCTCAATCATTTATCTGTCATGCCCTCATCCCCCAATGGCAAGACACGCTGGCAATACTATTGAGAACTTGATTTAATATATATTTATCTGTATAAAGCATCGTATAAGTTGTTGTCAACTAGTGAGTGAAGCCTTGTGATGATGCCACACTCCACTGGAAGGGTCCAGGGCCCTCCTGCAGGGGCCGTCCTACTATTTGTGGAGCACAGTGTTGGCTAATTGAAACTGGAAGAGGGAATTACAGATAAAAAAATTGAAAAAAAAAAAAAATACAGCATTGTCATCATCCAATAGTGTAGAACAGTGGTTCTCAACTGTGTCGTGGACCTGCTCTGAATGGGTGGCAAACAGCTGCTCAGAAATCAGCTAAATAATGTGAACCAGATGTTGAGCATGTGTTTTATTTCAGAAAATCTCTTATTTTGAAAGGCACACATTGTTGGATAAAATGAGTATGCTAAAATAAGTGATTTTTCAAAGGCTTTTTATTATTTGCTTAGTTTGAATTCTATGAGAGTGGGGCGCAAATTAATGACCGTAGAAAAATGTGGGTCCACGTGGGAGAACAGTTGAGACCACCCCCCCAAAACAAGGATTTCATATTAACCATTCACAGCTTAAAATTATTTTTATTTGTAATGGAGATAAACAGGTTGTCTCAAATACTTTGGTGGTCCCCATCTAGGGGTGAGGGACCATTAAAGGGACGCCACAGAGACAAACTCCTTTTAGTATTTTTTTTTTTTTCTTCAAATCTGGGGAGTCAAACCAGATCTACAAAGGGCCGGTGTGGCTGCTGGTTTTTGTTTCAACCAACCAGCACTCCACTTGACTTGGCTCTTTTAATCATCTGATCTGAGTCTCCAGACAGCTGATTGGTCGGTCGTTACCTCTGAAATATTTGGAACCAAAACCTGCAGCCACAGCGTCCCTTTGGGGAACAGTTTGACACCTGAAGCAAAGCGGTTTGTTCCCCAACTATTTTAAAATGCAGTTAAGAGAAGTTTTACCGAAAATGATGTAGAAGAACATTGGAGAACAAGTTGGGGAATCACTACGATAACAAAAGAGATCCTGTAGTTTGCAGAAAACACTGGTTAGAATTATAGTTTGACTATATTGTATGAAAAAGAAATAGTTCTAACTTATTTGAAACACATTGGCTCAATCTACACTATTTTAAAATTGCAGAACTTCATAGAACACATAAACAAGACTTAAAAGTCTTAAAATGTATTTATTGTAGACAATCAGTTTAGGTTACAATGACTTTTATGAAGGGGTTACTACTAACCAACCCTTATTGTGTTAACTGTACAGAAGAAATAGGAGAAAAACACAAATCTACTCTGTTTTCAACAGATTCAATCTTTTTAGCAAACAGTCAATTTAAATTTAAAACCATGTCCAGTCTGTGCCTGATAGTTAGCTGCCCAGGGAAATACAGTCACTGATAAAAACACTTCACAATTACTATACAACACCTATGTACACTCAAGTCAATTTTACTATGTTTTCATCCTGGGCAAAATAAGTAGTAAGTGGTAGTATTACACAAGTAAAACATTCCATTCATGTTACGTGCAATTAGTCTCGACAATGTGACAAAAAAAAAAAAGTTACATTTTCTTATTTTCTTTAAAAACGAACGGAGAAGTGATGTTGCTTTACATTCTCTTGGCCACTCGTTTTATCTGCTGGGATGTTTTATAGAAAATGGACTTGGATTTTGGAGGTACCAGAAGGGTTAGATTGCCCTCTGAAATGCTCCTCATAACTCTGCGAGGTTTGTTCTCCTCTGAACCTGAGGGAGAAAAAAAAAGAAACAAAAAACATGGTTAAACAGTTCACACTTGCAACAAATTTTCAGTAATGTAATAAAATGCCATACCACCCACCTGTCAATCACTCCATAGATTTAATAAAAAAAAGAGTAGTTTATATCAGTAAGTTTTTTTTTCTGAGGACCCATATTTCCTTAAGTCAATCCCATTAAATCGTTGACAATTATTTACCATTAATGAGGCTATGTGAACAGTTAGCATTATTCAAGTTTTAAATAATGGAAACAGTAAACAAAAGTACACCTGGTATGGAGAATAATAATAATCCCAAAACTAATCTCTTCCAACCCACTTATGAGTTGTGACAGTCTTTGGTAACATGTGGATGAAGGTTCTCGGTCATCCAGGTCATGGTCAAGGTTAAAGGGTTTGGTCGTGCAACTAGTCAGGACCTCAAGGCCCAAGTTGGACAGCGTGGTTTATGCCATTCAGTGTAGTGAGGAACGTTCAGACCTCTACAAAGGGGAGACCAAGCAGCCGCACAGGCTCATGGCCCAAGGCAGGAGGGCTAACTCCTCAGGTCAGGACTCAGGCGTCCATCTACACTTGAAGGCCACAAACAAAAATCACTCTTTTGAGGACCAAGACGATCATATCTCGGCCAAGGAAGACAGATGGTTTGAAAGAGGTGTTAAAGACGCAATTTTTGTCAACATGGGGAAAAAAAAACATCTCTCAACAGAGGTGGTGGTTTGAGACACAACCTTGTAACACTTAGGTGTTGGGGAACAAAACCCAAAAGATTCCACTCTCAACAACTAGCTTCACACGTCCAAGAACCCTGTGACCAAAACCACTCCGACAATGATAGTAACGACCCATCAATACCTACACAACGACTGGTATCACAATTCACAAGTATCCCCAGGTCCACCCAACACCACCTTTCTCCTCACTCACAGGATTTAACCGAACGTCTAGTTGTCGATCTAAACTCTTTATCCACCACCACAATGGTTTATGTTGACCTGTCAATGATTTGAACAAACCCACGAGCAACCCCACACAACAGTATACATAGGTTGTCTAAGATGACATCACCTGGACCAATAGTTCCTCAATTTTTGATCCAAAAACCCTTGGTCTTAGACTTTTGATTGCAAAAGTTGGAACTAACTGCTCAATGGTGTCAACAACTACATAATCTGTGCTGAAAGAGATCACCTGATGCCAAGCACAAATGACACAGCAAACCCAACTCTTACCCACTGCACTGAGCGCCCCACGGACAGATGTGTATAAGAGACAGCCTCCTCCTCCTCCTCTGCTGCCTGTGATTACATTCACTGTTGCCTTTTAGCCCCAAAATAGAACCTGTCTCTTATACACATCTGCAGATTAAGTAGATTGTCAGATAAAAGGTGGAGTTGTTTTTTTTTTTTCCTGTCGGTGTTGGTGGTTGTTCCTGTCAGCAGCCGCAGACAGATCAGTGAGATGGAGACAGGTTTCACTGCAGCAGTGAGAACAACTGCCT
>JAFBJS010000456.1:606143-674100 GCA_016785265.1 Paraplagusia blochii
AAATATATATATATATATATATATATATATATATAAAAAAAAAAAATACATTTCTGATCAGAGATGTGAATTACCCTGAGTTGGAGCAGGTAGAAAAACACTCTGTCATTCATTTTCAGGCAAGAGAACAAAAAAAGAAGGATCGGCCCCAGCTGAGATGGTGTATACACGGCCGTGAAAAACAGATTCCAGAGACAAAGCCCCACCCAGAGGAGAAAAGTAAAAGAACTCCAGCTTCATTTCTGACTTTACTGCAACAGTTAATTCCGCTAAATGTTGTGATACAGCTAATTTATCAACTTTCACAGCTATTTCTTGTTATTCCCTAGCTTGAGATCAACAAAGTACATTTATCTGTCTGTCTTGAGCAGTAAAAATACTTAACAGAAGCACTATTGGAATAACACAGCGCCTCATACAGGCCTGGCATATGTACTCCAAGGTGATATTCGTCGACTCCATTTAAATGCAGAATTTTGCCAAGAAAGTGCTGCTGTAAAAATCCCACCAAACTGTGACAGGTGAAGATGCAACAGAGTGTTTTCATTCGTGCACTTGTGTAATAAGGTGCCTCCCATTTATACCAGGTGTGGTAAAACTGAACAAGTAGAATCTGCAGAAGAAGATGAAGACCAAGAGAATGCACCTTGATGTTTCACAGTGGTCAGTGGTTAAGTTTGTTGACATTACTTACATGTTTGTAGTGTTAAAAGCAAGTCATCTCCCCCGCTGGCTGAACCCTGCATAGTTACAAATAATAACTCACCTCTAGTGCTTTTAGAATAATTCATTTATTTACCTCACGCATGTCAATCTCTGGCCCGGTGGCTAAATCTGGCCCACATTGTAATTATATTAGGCCAGTGAGATAATGTTAAATGTGTACTAGAGTTAGGTTACCAGTATAGAGCCCTATGTACTGGAAAAGTTTGTAGTATTAGCTCTGTTCTTTTTTTTTTTTTTTTTTAGTTTTTTTCGAGGGGAGAAAAGAGAAAACATGCACAATAACCAACAATATTCAATAAATAATAAGTTAAGCCACCATCTTTTCCCGAGTTTTATAATTCAGCCCACTCTGAATTTGACACCATTTAAAGCAGGGGTTTCAAACTCAATTTCACTGCGGGCCACAAATAAAAACTGGCATTGTGTGATGGGCCAAATTCAAAATATAATGAGATAATGAGAGAACTGTAGACTTGCATGTTTTCCCTTCTCTCCAAAAATTAAATGTTTTTTTTTAATTGTTCATATGGAAACATTGGATCTGGATCAGCCAAAGCTTTTTTATCAACACATGAGAAATTACATTAGAAATAATTCACACATCTGTGGTAATTCAAGGTCTGTTCTGATCATTTTTACTGTAAACCTTTCTTTATAGAACAAAATGTACGTGCTATAACAAAAGCATGCTTTATTAAATAAAGTATTCTGTCAGTATGTCAGACTTACATAGTTGTGGGCCGACTTTTAGCTTGTGGGCCATATATATTTATAATGTGGGCCAGATTTGGTCCCCGGGCCTGAGTTTGACACCTGTGATTTAGAGTGCATTCTAAACGAGAGGCCTTGCTTAACTTATGGTTGTACAAAATAGCAGAGGGTTAGGGTTATAACTGGGACCAAGTTCAAGCTTAATGCTGAGCCCAAAACCTGAAGTAAGTCCAGTCCTATTTGTCAGTATTACATCTACTCAGTGAGCAGCAGCAACTTTCGTTCACGCTGCCACAGTTCAGGTATCTTCAAATGATCTGATCCTTAAAGTCTCTGCGGGATCTATGGTCACATCCCTGACCAGCACTTCTTAGTCTACATCAGCGTGAACCTCGCTCTGAAGAACAAAAAGCCTCAGAAGGGGCTTGAAACCATATCTTTATCTTCTATTGACTTGCTTTAGATGTTTTTCCACTTTGAACACATACAAAACAGATTTACTATGGATCCACTGACCAAGAAGACACTAAATACTACCCCTTCAACTCTTAAAGTCTTGTGTGACCGTCCATCTCTGCTGTTGAGACCTACCGCCAAACCGATGCACTCTGAGTGGTCTCTGTGGCACGCTGAGCTCTTTCTTTATACGCTTTGGGGCAGACAGACCCTGTGTTGCATCCTCTATGTTGCTGCTTCTATAAACACACAGCAGAAAGAAAAGGAAATGTTGAATTATTTATTTGACAACAACACCCTGCGAGTCTAACATCTGTATTAGCTAAACGCATTTTAAACCATGATCACTTTTATACGCTGTGACCATGACATGACTATAAATGATTCTTCTAGTGTCGTGAAATTCAGATAAATTACCGGGTAAATTTACGCTTTCCCTGTGCAGCTGACGTCATGTCCATGTAGGACGGGTTGGCTTTTCTTACTTCCTGCAAAGTCAGAACCGGTTGCCTACAAAAAACAAACAAACATACAAAAAAACCCCCAACAGAGTATAAAATTAGGACAAGTTCAGATTTCAGACATTTTTCAGATCATCTCAAAATTAACATTCTGACTTTGCGATGCTCAAATCCATCCATTCGCATGTTTGAGATGAACACTGGCTTCATTTCTGATTCATTTCACTGCACCTGCATTTAGAAATTTGGATACGCAAATGTTGTTGTCTCGTCTCCAGGAAACACCCAGGGTACGAAACCTGGGCATTCAGCTCTACCAGTGACTGTTTCGTTATATAACATACGTAGTTCACTCGTCTGTCTTTTGACTAATAGCAACATTTCACTCTTGGTTTGGTAATATTTTATCATCACGACACACATCTTTCACTCAAGTATAACTCAGAGTAACTGCCTAGATCAGAGGTCTCAAACTCGTGGCCTGTGGGTCATTTGTGGCCCATGGAACGAAATTTGGTGGAAAATTTTGATGTGAAAGTTGAATTTATAATAATAATCTATAGATTTGTTCTCCACATTTTACGGTAAATCCTATAGTTCTAAAAAAATGGGAATGGAAGATGATTTATTAAATTTTTTTCTTTTTTATTGAACACTGAAAGCTGACTCAGCCCTTTGGTGAAATGAGAGTGTGGGTGGTGGCCCTCAACTTATTTGAGTTTGAGACCCCTGATGTAGAAAGGAGATTTGCACTAGTGTTTTAGATTCTGCCACTGAGAGAAAAAAAAAATCCTTTATTTGAATCACTTTTCAGATTAAAACAAATACTACTGTAAATAATAATTAAAAAAACGAACAATTAACAATTAATAAATACAGATTTTTTTTGCTATTCCCATTTAGATCCTAAAGGTACATGCTGTTTCAAACAAGAAAGAAAGAAAAATGATGAAGCAAGGGGGCAAATGCACGCTATTCATTTTCACTGTCAAAAACGAAAGGGAAAAGACAGATTGAGAGGACTTTACAGCTCTGTTGTTTTGTTCAAACAGCCACCCTTACTTGTGCTTGCTTGGACTGAGAAAAAAAAAATTAACCTAAATTCGCAAGGAAGCGAAAGAACTGGAGTCTTGGCTAATAAAAAAATAGGCCATGTGTGTCCTCAAGACCTAAATTCCATTGAGAATCTTGGGGAAGAAAATAAGGTCTGAAGAAGAGAAGAGAAGACAGAGGAAGTGTCTGCTGAATTCTCCCATTGTCAACACTAAACCTTGGGGAAAAAGGAACTGCATTTCCAGTGAATGTGTTGGGTGACATACATTTGAGATGAGATAAACAATAAATTGTGATGAGTTGCTAATGACTTATTTCCCCTTGAACATGTTACAACAAAAAATTCACTGGAGATCTTTGAAGTGACAAACAACAATAACATACTGTAATTCTAATACTATTTTTATCATAGTTATATTTGATGGAGTTCTCTACATGTTGTTTAAAACAAGAGTTTGGAATCAGGCAGCATCACATGGATTATGAGGAGAACCAATGAAGTGTGAAGGGCCATCAGGATTACTGTCCAGTCCCGCAGCGGACACACGTTTGGATACAGACGTTACAAAACTGGAGTTTTTGCGAGTTAGTTATGTGAGCAGCGAGAATGGAAAAAAGTATACAAAAATATGTACATTTATATGAAAAAAAAAAAGAAATTTTTTGTTGAAAAAAATAACAAGTTAATATTTCTCACCTTTTTGTAGCCAACTGCTTTGTCTCGTTAAACTTTGTGACTTTGCCGCTGCCGCAGAATTCCATGGGTTTTGAATCTTTACATGGACTGGTGTTGCATATTATTATGGTTGCGTTACTTGTCGTCGGAGTGTCGTTGCCTATTTCAAACGTCATGTTGGGATCATTTGAAATGGATGTGCATAGGGGCAGGGTTTGGACTGGTTTTGGAGCTGGTTCTGGTGTGCAAGGCAGTGGGCAAAGTCCACTGTCCACCTCCATCACCTGGACCTTAGATTTGGCCTGCAGGGTTGGCGTTGAAAGTGATGCACACAAATTTCTCCTGATGGGCTTTCTGGATTTCAAGTGCATTAGATTTTCTTCATCTGGAAAAAAAAAAGAAAAAAGAAAAGAGAGAAATTTGTCATCTATCTAACACAAGTCAAAAACAAATAAACAACAACGAAAAGAGGTTGTAGTAAAAAAGTGCGGATTAACAACTATTAAATCAGTATATTTTAAACTACAAAAATACAGATTCTGATAATAGTGCTGGATACACAACAAGTCTTTAAGCAGAGGCCTAAACTGTGTAATATATTTCCATGCCTTATTTACTGTTGACTATATTTGCCATTTTTAATTATCTAACAATAAGTGAAAGAACAATAACACATTAATTTAACTCTCTTTAACAAGTCATCAGTTCGTCAACTGTGCTTTCAATACATAATAACCAGGGATAGAAGTGGGAGTCAAGTCAGCTCAACAACATGTCCCAAATTAAAGAGGTTTCTAGGACTTTTTCTGTGCACGTAGAGGGCGGAGCCTCAATAGACATGCAATGAACCCTGTGTTATGTCTGTTTGAGTGATGGACAGCATACATCAGGGGTGTCCTCCCTTTTTTGTCTTGTGAGCTACTTGTCAAATGACCAGGGTGAAGTGATCTACCTAGATTGAAAACTTCAAATATATTTACCTATATAAAATTGATATCTTAGCCTATTATATAATTTTATATATATATATATAGGTTGTATTGTCTGACCCAATATGATATGAATACCTATATGACTCACTTTAGCCCAGGGATTATCATCTTATAATGGTATTACATTTCAAGTTTTTATTACTATTATTTTTTTATGTTACTGCTCAGGATTTACCAGCACTTCTTTGGAGATCTACTAGATCCCCATCTACCTATTGGTCAACCCTGGCAAGCATATTCTCAAAGGGAGATCGGCATGTTTTGAGCAAATGATGAAAACAAACAAACCCTAAAAATCACTATTTAACTATATAAATAATCCATGTTTCCAAATTTGATCATTGGTGAAAAGATTCAAAGTGCATTGTATCTCATTTTTAACCAGTGCTGTGTTGAACCCAGCAGTGATTTGGAATTGTGAAACCAGAGAATAGCACAGAACTGTGGGAACACTGCACAACACTGGGCTCACAGTGGCCTCTGCATAGGAGAATGTAAACACTCTTTTACACATGTAAACAGTTAGGCCCCTTGACTCCATTCCACTCTGCTTGCATCTTCTTCTTTACCTTCTTTGTGTGCTGTTTATTGTTTTGGACTGTTCAGTCTAGACACTCCTCTTCCTTATGTCTAACATAAATCACATATCAAAAACCCACATTTAGAAAGTCCATAACATCAAACAACACAGACAGTGAACGCTGATGAATTGTCCTGTGCTCAGAGTTGTAATATATAGCTGCAGGATTCTGTCCAATCTCATATTTTTGGCTTGTAGGGGATTAATACATGCATGAGTTGCTATTTCTGGTGGTGGCTGCACTGAATTAGGGTCGCCTGGATGCTTCTGCCTGTTTTTATAGTGAGCCTTTTCTGGTTGGTGGAAGAGGGGAGTTTACGTCTGTTGACGTTTTTTCCTGCCCTGCTGTGGATCTGCATTTTCATGAATGAAGCTCAAGAGGGATTGGGAGGGATAGATGCTAGACAGACAGAGAGAAGGGGAGGGGTGGAGTAATAGGAAAAGCCAGACGCACAGACATTTGAATCGAAAAGGAAAGCAAAATTCTGAAGAAGGAAAAGAAAAAAAAAAATAAAGAAGGGGGAATGGGGGCTGGAAAGATCAAATAGGAATATAAAAAGAACAGCCTGGAGGAACGAGGGGAAGAAAGCTGAATGAAAAACTGTGAAGTTATTTTTAGAAGCGTGCGTAGAGTGTGTGGACTGTGAGTCTAAGCCACCTAACGTTGTGGAATGATGAAATGTTACATCAATAGAGATCACCTTTGTGCCGTGTGCTATTAATAAGCAGAGTCAAACGCTTCATCAAAACGCTAACATTCTAAGAAACAAATGAAATATGATTAGCTTCAAAAGCCAAGTGGGTTGTGGGCTGCTGCTTCACATCACATGCTGCAGTGACTCCCATTAGGAGCTGGGGGAAGCAGTGAGAGCCTGACAAACCACTGCAGGACAAGATCACAACATATTGTCTGGATGTTTAGATGAGACTTCTTTTCCTTTCAGCTTGTTCCTTTTTTTTTCAGGGGTTTCTACAGCGAGTCAACAATATCCATCTTAATCAGGATTAATCATTATTTATGTTGGCTGCATGATTCTTCTTCTTCTACTTTTGGCTTGTCCCTTTTTTCAGTGGTTCCCACAGCGAGTCAACATTTCCCATCTCCCCCTGTCTTTTCTATCTACTCTTACTTCAACTATCTCCATGTTCTCACTCACAGCATCCATCAATCTCCTCTTTACTCTATGTACCTGATTGCTCCATCTCTAGGACCATTCTTTTACCAATGTATCCACTGTCCCTCCTCTGAACATGTCCAAACCATCTCAATCTGTCTTCTCTAGCTTTTTCTCCAAACCTTCTTGTCTGTGTTGTCCCTCTAATCACCTCATTCCTGATCCAGTCCATCATTGTCTCCCCTAATAATAATCTCAGACTACGTTTACGTCACTTCAGCCTCAGTTTGCAGCATTCCCTCTATAACACAGGTGTAAAACTTTGGCTCGGGGGCCAAATCTGGACCACAGTGTAATTATATTTGGGCCGCGAGATAAAATCAAATGTGTACTAGAGTTGGTCTAACCAGTATGTAGACCTTACATACTCTCAGAATTTGTTATAAATAATGCATCCTTTTTGTTAGAGCACATACATTTTGTTCTGTAAAGAAAGATTTACATTAAAATGATCTGGAAAAACTACAAAGACAATAACAGAATAAGAAACAAATATTATGAGCGAATTATATTTAATATAGTTTTTCATGTGTTGATAACATTTTAGCTTCGGCTGTTTCAGATCCAATGCTTCCTTCCAAAAAACAATATTTAATATCTGGAAAGAAGGGAAAACTTGCACGTTTACAGTTAATTCCTCTTTTTATATATTGACTTTGGCCAGTGACTTCATGCCAGTTTTAAATCGTGTCCTGCTGTAAAACTGAGTTTGACGTCCCTGCCCTACGAGGATTATATGTAAATATAAGACAGCAAAGTGTTTTTTGAGTTTTGTGACACAACTTGTTTCTAAATATGGTCCTACGGTTGCCTAAGAACACTCGGCTGTGATACAGAGTTCTGTTCTTAACCAAAAACTCTGAATTACGGGTTGCTGTGGTATTTGACTTGCGGCGAAAAAAGAAAGTAGTTCTGGAAAATGTGACGTTGTGTTGTGTCATGAACATTGTTGTGTGATCTTCAGAGACAAGTGATGACAACAGCGATGCCTTCAGTGTAGGATGACGAGACAAACATCTGGCTTCATGTAATCGTTATAAAGGGGGCTAGGAGATGGCTTTGTCACACAAAAATGTCTGGATATGAAACACATAACTCATAAAAGCGTGACGTAAAATTTGAGAGTGGTGACAAACTCTCTGGAGTTTTCATCACTCAAAAAAAAAAAAAAATCCAAAAAAAAAAAAAAAAAAAAAAAAAAAAAAATTCCAAAAAACAAAAAAAAGTGTCATCTGGAAGAAGCATTTTCTATAAAACGTTACATTTCCCACATTATGTTTCAGTGAAATGTAGACCACCTGTGGTAAATATCATTACAGTCAATTTGAACGGCAATATTTCACAAAGGCTTTTGCATTATATTTCCCCAAAGGTTTCCTGTGCAGAGATCTCTCTCTCTATTAAAGCGGTTGTGAGTATTCACATAATGTTATTATTCAAGATTCGGCTGAAGCTGGGTGTCTGCAGCTCGGCTATAAATCACATTATATTACACGTCTGATTTTTTATTAGGTATTTGACTACCACGAACAAGTCGTTTGAGCTGAAATGCTACAAATGTGTTCGTCAAAAATAAAATGCAACAAGGCGGAGCGAGAAATTAGTCTGAGGCAAAGGAATTTCACATTGTGACGCTCATTAAAAACAAATTTGACGCGTGTGTTCCGTTTTAATGAAATCTAGCGACATCGCTTGAAGTGCGTTTTGCGCAAGCTTGATGGATGTAGTGAGAGTGACAAATAAGTGAATGATTGAAGGGTGGAGGGGGACTCGCAGGAATGGAGGGCTTTAGATTAATGACTACAGTATGGGAGTCAGATGGAGAAGAAAGAAGTCGTTTACCTTTGCAGGACGGAGCCGCTTTAGTCAACGATGTCCTTGTGCTTTTTCTCTCTGCACCTTAGGAACAATTATTATACACATATTAGGAAGAAGCACACAGAGCCGGAGAGGTGTTGGATTTAAACAAAGTTAACCAAACACAACGCTAAAAAACTTCCGAGGGATGAAACCTTAACTTTTTATGGAGTAACTATATTATTCCCGTCAGTGAGTTCCATCAAATGCAGTGAAATATGAGATGATTTTAGGCCGTACCAACTGGACGGACAGCTGCAGTTTGCTATTTGACAAATGACGGACAGCGCCTCGGCATTGTCGCCCAGCTTTGGTTCATGCTCCACTGTCTGTCATGGCTTGGATGTCATGAGGGACTGTTGCTGCCAGGTCATGCAGAGATGACAGTTAAAAATGAACAGTGCTTTGTGCGACCTCATGGGATCCACAATACACACCAGGCCTGGATGGGAGCCAAATACACGGTCCCTCATTAAACTACCTTACAGGACACCTGAGTCGTGTTTCAAACTAATGTAACATGAATCTTAAATGCAGGTGTCATGACGCCATGTTTTATCCCATGTGTCATCTTTTAGGCATTTCAAATAAAGAAAAGAAAATTGGTAAAGACAACACTAGCGTATTAAAGAACACAGTGTTCTATTCTGTAACTCTTCTGTAGTGATTTTTTTATATATTTTATGTGAGAAGAGGAAAAACAGGAAAAACAGATTTCACTAGGTTTGTACTTTTCTGGGAAACCAAGCACAGCAAGTTAACAGGTCGAGACTGAGACTAAAAATGACACGTGCATCAGGGGCGTGTCAATATAAACTGACTGAACTTGTGGCTTTCTTTAGAAATTCTAATCTGTTTTTGTTTCAAAAGTGGATCATAGAATTTAAGTCAAAAGTTTATCAGTTTCAATATGACATATAGTTTGATGGTAGGAAAATGCGTCATATGAATTTTCTTAAATGCATGAAATTACATGCCACAGTTTCAACCTTTTTTCAAGACTATTGAGTTTATTCTTATATGCAGACGTTTCTACCAGTTCTTGATATTAAAACAAGGAACAAATTTCTTGAATTAAATTATTTTTGCTTTCTAATTTGATATTCTGTATAGCTTTGATTGAACATATTTTAAAGGTGAGATCATGTTACTTTTATTCACTGCAACTTGAGCTTCACGCCAAGAGAAATAATACCTACAACTTAACCCTAAATTATTTTATCAAAGAAAGATAATGGACATTCACCACATTATACTGACATTACCCACTTTCCTCTGTTAACCATTACACGCTTCCATGTTACAGACTATCACTCTGACAAAGTAGGCAGTTTTAGGACATCGGTGTTGGTGCAGGCACAATGTGACCTAATTCTGCAAGATTTCACCGGTTTCGTAATTAATCCCAAACAAACGTCTGAATACATGCTGAATAGACAAGTAAGGATAAATAGAGAATGTATGAGAACTTACTGCAGGGGCTATTTTGGTGGTAAAGCACATGTGAGAAAGACAGCAGAGGTGCCAGCTCGCTGTGCAGCCCTGTGCTTCCCTCATTTTTCTTCTGTGCGTCGACTCTCGTCCCTTCACCTTTCAGTTGTCCTATCCCATCCTGGTCTGCCCAGACCACACCTCTCTCCCTCAATACAAGGTGTTCTAGTTCATGGTTTTGTTCTTCGTCCGCTGCAGCGATCAACCCCACTCCGTGCAAAGAAGAGTATTGGCGACTAAAAGCCGGTAGCAAAATGTCCAACATTCTGAAATGCAACAGAGAGTCACATACAAGGCAACATGCATTTAAAAACATGGTACTATTTCCCGAGGGATTTAAATTTTGGAGTATCTTGCACCTACTTCTGTACCCGCTTGTTCTCCTGATCCTGCAGTGTAGTGAGCGCCACCATCTGCTTGATTTGCTGTTGGAGATCACTGACCTGCAGCTCTAGTCTGTGGCAGTGTAGTTCCTTATCTAACACCTTAACAAGCAAAGAAGTGAGAACACAGAGTGTTAACAAGGCCAATGTTTCTAAGTAGAACTTAGGAGGGCAGCATCTCAACAACAACAAAAAAAAAATGTTGAAAGAGCATTTCAGTTGTGTTAAGTCATTTTGTTTTCAACAGATTCAGCCTGTCCTCTAATATGTTAAGGAAGTGAAGGCTGTGACGTAAAGAAACTATAAAACAACAGCAGAGGGAGAACATTTGACCGGTAGGTGCGTCATAGTTCTGGGTCAGTTCCTGGAAGAAAGGATTCAAAAGAAAAAAAAAAAATAACAGGGACATGGCTTAAGGTAACTGGCTGCTGTGTGAGGGTTGAGTAAATGGTATTGATTTATTCTCTTTAGTGAACCATGAGTGAGCTGAAGAAATAAAATGAGCACAGTTCTAATTATTGGGAGAACAGATGGGAAGAAAACAAAGACAGTCACGACACCAGTGGAGGCACAGCCTACTCCAAAATAAACAAACAAATAAATATATATATATAAAAGGGGACAAGAAGTAAATACTTATGACACTGTTGGGCTTTTCCTCTAAGGCCAAAGATTATCAATACTCTGCTTCTGGCAGGGTATTGATGTAATAAATTTGTAATTTTTCCTATTTATTTTCAGTTTTACTAAAACATTTTTTTCTAATTAAACCACCAGGAACCTCTAGGTCATTGTGTCCGACTCACCTCAGAGGTCTGACCATTTAACTTCAGCAGCTTTATTTCATTTTCAATGCGATGGAGCCATCCTTCGTTTTCTAGGAAACGTGTTTCTGTTTCCTTTAGACGTTTGCTAATGTGTTGCTGCTGAGTGCGCAGGCTGGCAATCTTCCGCTCGTGCTTACAAGTGGCCTAAACAAAGTCACACGGGTGTAAAAAAAATGAATTAGTGTTTTCAAAGATGCAAGCAGTAATACTAAAAAATATCAATACAGATTAGCAGCAAAAAAAGGTTAAAAATGATTGAAGTAACTAATAAAGAAACAAGATCATGAAATGTAACTGGATTATTCTTTTTACAATCATAACGCAACAAACTTTGGTTCAAAAATATTTAATAATTTTCGTGAAAAAAAAAGAAGCATTGAGACAAACACTCAAATAACAAAGTTTAGCCAGCACCTGGGGAAAAAGTGACCCTACCCCAGAAATAACGACTCAGCAAATTCATTTCTGCAGGCTCTGTGGAAAACTGTGGAGAATAGTGTAAGCATCATCTACCTTCTCCGTCTTTTCCTTGGCACAAAAGTGTTGGACCTGCAGGTTGTCCTGCTCACTGTAGTGTTGGCGCAGCTCATTCTCCTTCATTTGTCTCTCCAGATCCAGCTGTTCTCTTCTGATTTGGGTTCGACTCAAAAAGATTTGCTGCAGAGCCTCCGACACCCTGGAGAGGACGGGAGCAAGATGAAGAGCTGAGAGGGGAGTCTTGATAAAACTTCTAATTGTTAGTATTATGTTTTTATTTGTTGTTTAATTAGAAAGATAATGAAAACTGAAAAAAAAAAACTGACTCCATCCAGTGATGAGGCTTAACTAATTAATTAAAAGTTTCTCTGGTAGCAATTCAAGAATGTTTTATTACTCAGAGCTTAAATATGAATGATGACATGTCTCAGAGAAGACACTTTCATTTTTTTGTAACAAAGTCAATGATGTAAGAAAACCTTCATGTGTCCCACAGCAGGGAAATTGCATAATTTTATATTTATATCAATCTGCAAGTTATAGTTAGAACATTTTATCACATGGTGAGGTGAATAATAGTAAATTTGGTAAGGTTTAGTGGATTTAAAAAAAAGGTCTGGTTAGAGAGGGTTAAAACAGGAGAAGAGTGCAGGTAAACAGGAGCCAAGAGTCACCTCTGAAATGTGACTGTACTCTTCAATGTAACTTCAGTGACGTAGGAGTTGTCGTATCCTTGCTAGACTGCTGAATTTTTAATGGTGTGAAAGGCGTGTAGCCTCTATTCAGAGCCTCTCACTGTGCAAGTTGTGAATTCTGATGCTAGTGAATGAAGTGTGTGGGAGTGAGAATCATTCAGCTTTTCTGGGTCCCCTGCCCCATCTAAATATACCCTCATAGATGCCATCATTTGTCTTCAACGCAAGCCAGAAGACAGAAAGGACGGATGAAGTGGCAATTGCTGATGGGAAAGGTGAATGGATTAACCAGCCCCCATGTTAAGCACTCAAACACACGTGAGAATATAACATTAAGGTTAGAAAATAATGTCTTAAGCAGTAATGAAGTCAGAGAATTAATACCTATGACCGTAGTCATTTTTGTAAAAAAAAAAAAAAAAAAAATATATGAAATTAAATTTTTTTTTTAATTTTGAGAACAAATATTTTACAATATTTGTCAATGAAAGTCATCTGCTGTTTGGTTGACATGTATTTATAGGTCAAGGTCTACCCAAATTAGAAAAAGGAAAAGACTGAAAGGAGGAGTTCTGAATAATGTAACAGCCATTATAAAGTGATCAGTATTGGAAAGTAAGGGTGGCTGATAAGGACGCTGGAGCCATCCTCCCTGTGGAATTATTTCAGGCATGTTAAGCTGGAAGCAGACCTGGGGGCAGAACTAAAGAACACTGAAGAAATTACACATTCCATTTGGACAGGGAATGCCTTAGGAATCCCCTCAAGATAGGCTGAAAAATAGGACCCAAGAGTTCTGTTATTTTGGCGGCGATTAGTGAAAATAGTGTGTTAGAAGAGAGGGTTAGTGACTTGACTCACATGTTACTTATGGCCAATAGACTGAGATTATTCCAATCCATATACAGTATATTTACCATCACCTTCTATTTTTTTTTATTAACCATAAACAAAAACTGTTGACCAAACTGATAATAGGTAGAATTTAGTTATTTAGTTCAATGAATGTATCACCACTAGCCAAAAATGATGAATTTATTGATTATGGAAGCAGTTCACTGTCTGTCCTCAATCAACAGCCAGATTCTAACACAGCATTAATAACCAAGCAAGTTTGTTAAGTTACCTTTTGATTTCTGCTTGTGTCTTTGAGGACATCGCGTTGGATGTGCTGGGTGCAATATTCTTTTCCTCGTATTCTCTCAGTTTTTGTTTCAAGTTTAGAATCTTAAGAAAAAGAGCACAAAGAAATAACACACACTTATAAAGAATTAAGAGTGCTTTGCATTAAGCTGAAGGAACTTGATTTACGTTACCTCCACTCGTTGCTTCTCACATATCACTGCGTACTGACCAATGTGACTATCCAGGCTGACGACGTTACTCTTCAGCTGAAGATTTGAGAACAAAAAAGGATGAGCTGGACGGAAATGTGGGCATTTGCTTCTGCCAACGAAATGCATGTCAAATAAAAAAATAGAATAAAAATATTTTCTGACCGTTGACTTAATCTCCTTGGCTCTGTTGGCATATTTTAGGGTATTTTGAGTGTCGTCATATGACTTGGATGAGGGGCTAACATTGGCGATCATGACAGTTCTACAGTTGCCACCTAAGGAGTCTTTCAGCAGACGAGTCAGTTTGCTATCCCTGTATGGAATGTGAGCTTTTTTACTCTGTGGAAGAAAAACAAAACAGAAAAAAACACATCAACTCCAATTGCTAGAACATTCTGAAGATCGACTATCAACTATGTACGGGCAATTACAACCCTGTAAGGCCCTATGTGACAAATTGTATTTGTAAATGTGGCCTATATAAATAAAATTTGATTGATTGAAAAAAGGCATGATATCACAGGGGATCAGGCATATGTAGCAGATAACTTTATAGGACAATAAATCTGTGTTCTGCTGTTTAAAACATACAATAAAACATGGAACAACTGTGAAAAAATTTCACTTTTTTCCAAAAATTTACCCTCGTATACATGGACATTGCACTGCGTAATATAAAAACAAGGTTTCTCTTAGAACAGAAAAATACCATAAGCATAATGTCCAATGAAATTCTATGTCCAACACTATTTGCAGTTTTTCAGAATACTTTCAACTCCTTCCACTTAAGTTGAATTTGAAAGACACAAATTCTTCTGAGTAGGAAAGGTATGGAGCAGGGGCGTTCACACTTTTTTGTCTTGTGAGCTACTTTTCAAATGACCAGTCTGACTGAATACCTATATGATTCTCATTTAAGCCCAGTTATTAGCATATTGAAACTATTATTTTTAGACAAAGTCTAAAAAATTAGACAAAGCACGAGACTGGATGACTGGTAAACTGTTTCTACATTAGCCAGGACTGCCTAAAGAAAAAAAAACCCTTTGAAGTATAGTGTGGACAAGTGAGTAAGTGTGGACATTTTTTTTCCTCCCTGTAAACAATGATCACGACACAGATTCCTCATCTGCCAACTGTGACACCAATAATCATGTGGTTGGGAAAGGAGAGAGGAATATTAGTGGGCGTTGTATCCTTGGCAGAGGAAAGTATTTTAGAGTTCATGACGACAGAAAGTTGGAGTGGGTGGGGATTAAAAATAGGTGAACTATGTATTTTTGACAGTGCAGTTTTTTCCCCAAGAATGAAGAAAACCTGTTAAAGTTGCATCAGATTTCAACATGGCTGTGCTACATTCGCAAAGTACTTTAGAAATGCATGTGGCCCGCTTGTGCCTCGTCCCTTGAGACTGTGTGTAAAATGAGAAGACTGCTTGACAGGTTAATGTATGCAGCTAGAATGAAATAATACCCAAATACTCTGACTAACTCCACTTCCCAGGCTCGGTTTTTAACGTGAGGACAGGTCATTTCAATTCTGAGTATACAGTACTATTTAGATACCCATTGTTAATTTTCACACTATTAAATAAAGGCAATATTATTATGAAGGAATTCAATGAACAATTGTCCTACTTAAAATATTTCATTTGTATCAAGCAACTCAGCCAACAACTAACTTAACGTAAGGACGGCACAATATAACCAATGTGTCATTACAACAATGCCATGGAAAATACACATGTGCAGTGCATTGAAACACAAACTATACTTTTACAAATGCTTATTTATCAAGTAGTTGAAAGGAATTCTTAATAGGAACTGTGATATATTTTATTTCTGATCTGATTTTCAGGATCAGTACTGACATTGGTGAAAAGTTTCTGGGACAAACCTTTTGAGAGAAAAATAAAAAATAAAACATGACTGACTAACAGAGACTAACATGACTGACAATATCACCTCAGCAATGTCAGAGAAAGAAAGTGGTATGATATGGATATCAGTATAGACAAATGCTGCAAATTGTATTGAGCCAGCCCTACTTCACCAACAAACCAGTTTCTATTTGTTTGCAAAAAAAAAACATTTTAAGTACGTCTTCTGTTTGTATTCTACATGAAGCCTCTTCTTTAATACAAGTCTTTCACTGTGTGTTTTGATCTTGAGAGATTATACACTTACCTTTGGATCGGCAAGAGCATTAATGACGTTTCCTAAGGCCAATAATGAGCGGTTGATGTTAGCACCTTCCCGTAAACGTGCCCCCTTGGCGTTTGTGGCACTGGCCCTCTCTGAACCTGCCAGATCAATCAGGCTCATCTTGGCTACGCAGGCGTTGGGGTTGAGGCTGGCAGTTTTGTCCTGTTGTCTCAAATATATCTTTAAAAGAAGCATTTATTTGTTAAACAAAACCCACACACTAGAACATTTTTAAACATCAACAAAAGCCTACTGTATATTTGAAATAATGTAGTGTTACTATTGTTTAAAACTAAGAATTAGAAACAATGTGGAAATCGTTTTTATTGCATTTTATTGCACAGCCTGTAGTTTAAAGGTTCTAAGAAAAACAATAGCTAATGTATTAAGATACATTTATCCAAGAAGTACTGCAAGTAGTCTGTATATTGTTCAGAACTTTGAAGTCTCTTACTCTAAAAGCTTCTTTTTTTCCCCAAGAACTCAAATCAAGTTCCCATTGGCGATTCTTTTAGTTGTGAGAAAAAAGAAAACGAGAGGAGGCTGGACCATGTTTAGGTCAAGTGGATATTTTCAGATTCAGAAATTTTATGTATCCCCGTGGGGCAATTGAGAGAGTATTTTATAATAACAATTCATCTTAGTAATTTTGACTTTGTATGTTGTGTCCACTTATCCTGTGATTAGTTATTCTAAAACAGTTGTTCATAGTATTTGAATGTAGTACCTGAAATACAGCATGGGACCGGGAAGATGTGGCATTCATATCCGTTGGATGTTGTGTTCTGTTTCTGTTGCCGATATCCAAAGCTTCCAAAATATGTTCAGCAGATTTTGGCTTCAACCAAAAACATAAAACATAGATTAACCATATTAATCATGTTTATCATTTACAGATAATTAGACCTATTGGTCAACGAAACATTTAATTTAGAAAGAAAATGTCTCTACTTATCTGAACCCGCCGCAAATTGGTGCAGTTTGTTTGCTTTACAATACATATGTATCTACTAACCTGATGTAGTGTGAGGCCTTGCACAACTACTCCTTTAGAACTGTCTTCCCTGACTGCCAGTGGGCCTCCAACAGCCAATAGGTCTCTTATCTGTTCATTATAAACCTGTAAAAAAAACGAAACACATAAAAACAATCATTGGGCAATTTTACATTTGTAAAGTCTCTCTTGCAAAAAGGGACTAAAATAAATCTAAATTTAAATACATAACAAATTAGACATAGATTTTAACCTCAAGGTAGGAGAATGCCACAGCAAACTCTTTTTCCTCCTTGGCATCGTCCATGCGTTTGAACAGTTCTTTCATGGTACGGTACATGACTCCAGGATTATCCTGTGAACCCAACATGGTATGTGTTTTGCCCGCTCCAGTAGCACCATAAGCAAAAACTGAAAAAAAGAAAACTGTCAAACTAGTCTCGCAACATTTAGGAATCAAATCTAGTAACAGCAAAAATATCACAAATACAAGGCAAGAATTTGCAAAACATAAAGAATAGGATCTGCAAACACACAAGCTGAGTAGACCGGGTAGGCCAAACTAAGGCCTGGGGACCAAGTGTGGCCGTTTTGCATCTTTGTCTGGCCCACCAAACTTTTCTTAACTATACTGTTATACTGTTAACTATAATCTCCCAGTAGATACTGTAGGGAGGTCTACAAGTATGTAAGGCTTTGTGATTTGTTTATAGTTCACACAAATGCGCCGTCTTTTTGCTCCTGACCTCACACCCATGTCATGTGGGGGGCCGGAGGGTGTTGAGGTGCATTGTATGTGGTTCTATAGGATTCTGACAGTTTTCTTCAAGCGTAGGAAATTACATATTCCCTTTAACAAGTCCTGATATGTATGACATTAATACTGATTTCCACCCTTGCTTTCCTGTGTACAACCTGTGTTTTACCTGTTAGTAACAATATAGCAATAAACTCATGTTACATAGATAGATGCATGTTTCAGTCCTGCCTATGGAATCCTATTGCTGAAAATCAAAACCAACCTGGAACACAAGTACTTTCTTGGATTTATATAAAGAGGTTGGCCAGATGCCACAGCTTAACATTGCATCACTAGAAGAAATAAACCTACAAAAGAGGAAACTCTTGGCAAGGAATCATCAACAATAGCGTGAAATCTGAGAACAATTCTGTAATGCTCAACTAAACAACACTTGCTTTATTCTGATTAGAAATTGTAATATTTTGAATATGAAATGCTAGATGTATAACAGTCACAGTTGTTTGTCAATATATGTGACCCTGTGATGGACCGCTGAATATGGACAGTCCAGGGTGCACACCGCCCTCGCTCGATGACTGCAGGGATTGGCACTACTTGTTCCCTTAAAGCTGAATAAGGACGAAGTGGTAGGAAAAGAATACACTGATAGTGACTGTTTTTTGGTTTAAAGGCTTGAAAAACAGATCGGAGAATTGCTTTCAAAGCTTAAGTACACTTTTTTTTGGATAATATTAGATTTCGAGGTTACATTTTGTACGTGCACTTGTCGATTCTATTCCGGGCATAGGGGAAACTTTGTTCACATAATATTAGATTAAATAGAACTCTACTAAGCCCTTGGGAGTTCACTTTGGTATTGTTCTCTAACTATTTTCTTGTAATTTATTAAATATTTTTAGTTCAATTAAAACTTTCCAATATCTTGACCTTGTAATTCCTTCATTTAAGGAGTTATCTAAGTAAATATTGCAATCTAGGAATTCTTGAAAGTGCAATTATACAAGCATCAATAAATCACCATATTATCTATAAGCATATAGAAAAAGAACACACTATTGATTTACATGTCGGCAACAAGACTCTGTACAACAGCAAAATAAAGTATTTCTAGTTTAACTAGAAAGTAAAACTTACTGAGTCAAGAGTAAAGAGTAAAGAGTAATTCCTTCATTTAAGGAGTTATCTAAGTAAATATTGCAATCTAGGAATTCTTGAAAGTGCAATTATTCTTCCCCAATTTCGTTGTACCCCCCAAGGTGCAATGACAATAAAGGACTATTCTATTCTAAATGTCATCAGTTCTAGTGATGTTGTTTAAAGTTTTAAGTACCATAGTAATACTACAGATTTATTAAATGCGTAAACGAAACTGAAAGTATTCACGTATTGTTGTTCAACATGTTGTACCATAAATAATAAATAAAAACACTATATGCAAAAGATTCCTGACAACAGAACACTGCCAACATGTTATCATTTGGCACAACACATTTGCTTTAATCACATACAGTAACATTAAATCAACACAGCTCGCTTTACATAAAACTGCACATATAACCTTGAGGTAAGAAGAGTGCCATTATGTTGTTTTGCTATTAGCATGCATAATCATCTAACATCTTTGTTCAATGCATCAAGTCCGTTGCAGCCTTGATTTTTGAATTGAATTAAGGACCAACTATAGCTTACATCTCTTCACAGTCTCAAATACAGTTATTTGTGTTACCTGTGCAGTTGAATCCATTCATTACACCGTCCAGCACTCCTTTGGTGGTGTTCTCAAAGATGTCAACTTGCGTGGAGTTCTCACCAAAGACATGGTCGAAAACAAATTTAAGGTCTTTGTTGGCCTTTTTGTTGAGGTTACGTTTCTGTATTCTTTGTGTTCCAAAACATGACAGGTCCTCCTCTTTGGGGTCAAATATAAGCATGTGGTTATCAACCACTTGGACAACATTTCGACAGTTTTCTCGCAGCTCACTGTCATTTGTTGGCCTCACTCGAACCACCACCTTCACATGACTACAAACATCATCTCCCATTGTGCTCAGCTGTCCTCAACTGTAAAAGTTCTGGAAGAAGAAAAAGACAATCAAACTTATTAGAGTACTGTTTACTCTTACCACCAAAGTGTTACAACAATTAATATCCAACTGTAGAAATGTCATTTTGTCAGTCTATGTTGACAGCAATATGTTTTAAATCTTTCAGACTCTATTAAGTCTTGTTATTAGTCTATTGGTGTAAAGCAGGGGTGCCCAAAAGGTAGATCGGATTCTACCAGTAGATCTCCAAAAGAGTGCTGCTAGATCCTTAGCAATAACATAAAAGAATAATAGTTTCAAGATGCTAATCACTGGGCTAAAGTGAAAATTATAAGGGTAGTGAGTCAGACAGTATTACATAAATGTAACATAATGTAGATAATAAGATCCAGTTTATATAGGTAAATATATTTAATGATTTCAATCTAGGTAGATCACTTCAACCTGGTAATTTGAAAAGTAGCTCACAAGACAAAAAGGTGTGGGTGTAAATAGTCTAATCGCACTGTTCACTTTGGTGATGGTTTAATTGCTGATGTATTTCGTTGTGTGCATGATGTCTGTGTCACAATAACAGGTAGTCACTTTTACTTTCTTAAAATCGGTTATATGCATGCAGTACATATAGAACAGATACACTGTGACAATGTGATATAGGTGTAAACTGCGCATTTAAACGTTGTATTTCGTAAAGTTTCATCACTACAAGGAACAACGTGAATGTACACAATAACTAAAAGCTTTACAGGCGTATTGTGGCTGTGTTATAGTAGCACAGTTGGCTAACTCCAGACGAATTCAAACACAACCTTAAACGGCACGTTAGCCCTCTCTACACTATGTAGGCTGGGCGAGTTCATTACTAAAGGCTTACCTTTTATAAGAAACCCCAGGAATTCAGTTTCATAACCGAAATTATGTTCAATGCTGAAATGTACTGAATTTGCCTCCTAACGTCATACATGCGGAAGGAAATCCCATACAGCCAGTTAGCAGGACAAGCGCCAACAATTTGAAAACTAAATCGTCTTCCTTTTCCGCCGTAGATTGGATGTTAGCCGTTGGTCATAAGGGAGGGTTTGGTGACGTCAGAGTGACGACACTACCGGAGGAGGAACAACGTCCCCGGTGTATGTGCTACGGTAGGCTGATGTTATTTATTTACGTCCGAACACACCGAGTTTTCTGTGCGGTTCTGAGGTTTGACCGACGAAAACAAGGCCCTTAAAGAACAGTGACACCGAGCAGAGCTCGTGTTTTAAATACGTGTTGCTAACAGGCTTGGTACAACACAAACATTGACTGATAATGTTGGGTTTATACCGAAAACACACGTGCTTGAACATAAACATGTGCTTGTACTGGTGTACATGTTCACCAGGCACGTGTGGACTACAACACATAACCACTCGTGCTGGACACAACTGTATAAATCTCTGAACTGAGATGTACAGTAGTGTGGTGTTAGCTTAGCATATCAGCTACCCTTGTTTCACAGAAAACAGTTGACTTTTGGGAGCAAGGTATTTGTAGTCTCTATCAACTATCAAAAGTATCTCTATACTATCAAAAATATTATAATAAGCTAAAAACTATCAAAATAACCAAAAGGCACTACATAATATTCAAACAAGAAACTAAAGTTGTGCAGTTATATAGCTGCCTTTTAATAAAATGTATTATTAATATATACATGAGAGGTCTTATTGTATAAAGTAGCAGTGCTGGAGTGACAAATCACAACAACTTTTACCTCAAGACACGAAAATAGATATTGCTGGAGCCCCCACCCAATCAGTGCAAGCAACTTCATGTTGCTGGTCGACCCAAGTAACTGATTTTATACTGTCAGCATACTGTTTTTAACTTAAAATTCTTTTAAACCCCGTTTTATCTGTATATCTTATACCTATCTTTATATCTATAATGTATGTCTTTTGTATAGTGTATATATTTTGTGTTTTTATCTCATCTATTCTTCACTCTACCTCTGTACCTGTGCTGTTGCAAAATGTCCCCACGGTGGAACAAATAAAGGTTTTCTTAATCTTAACAAAAACTGTTTATAGAAAACTAAGTAGGGAACTGCAGCTTCCATAGAGTTTATCAAAAGATCATTCATTCATTCATTCATTCATTCATTAATCGTCACCCTGGTGTTTGTTATTGGGTTGCATGGGTAGCAGTCTCCACCACTGCCACCCAAATCACACAGCACCATGCTGTGAGCCTTTCTGCTGGTGATGATCCCGCTGGAATTTTGTCCCCTGACAAAGTTTACATTTTTCTTGTCTGGCTTGTTGCTTTTGTATTGCTTTATCATTTTGCAAAGTCAGCCAGAAAACTAGCAATGCTTTAAAAACCCTAGTAAGTAAAGACAGAACAATAGCTTGCTATATCAACATAATCTCTGGAGAACACTAATATATTCTTATTACACTATATTTATATATATTCAGAAAAAGTTGGAAAGCTTTAAATGATACGATCTTGGGTTAGTAATGTGAATTACATAGCAATTGCAAAATACTTTAATATTACTTTGAATGATGCAGTAACAACAACTTGTAGTTGATTCTTTACAGTGAGACAGATTTGGAGACCCCCGTTTCACCATCTATCTGCAGCAGAACTGTGTTGCTCATAAATTATAATTTAATTAAACCAGAAAGTACAATATTAAAGCCTTAAAGAGTTTCTGACAATATTTCTTGTCAAACGAACCACACACAAACTATATAATGACTTTGTTTTTCCTTTTTTCAACCTCTGACATTTTTTTCCCAACATTACCAAGTCATAAGTTACGCAACACTTTAATTTTGTTGTATTGTGTACAATGACAAATAAAGAATCTAATCTACAAATTATGTTCGTTTTAGAATAATGCTTACATTAATTGCACATGTATCTACCTATTTCGATGAAATTTTAAAATTATATTTATGTATTAAAATCTTTAAATGTATTTATTTATTGCAAATATAAAGACTGGCACTTTGACTCCAAAGTCATTGCCTCTGTCATTGGTGTTAAACTCCATGGTTCACCTCCTGGGCAAGTTAGGGCAGTTGTCTTCCAGTGAGCCTTGACGGCCATTCATGATGGGCTGGTACGGTGTTGTCTGATTTGGGTGGTAGTCGTGGAGACCATTGCCACCACAATCCAGTAACCGATAAGTGGATGACTAATAATTATATAATTTTTTGCATGATAGGTTATTTTAAAATGTTTCTTGTGGAGTTATACCTAATCATCTCACAATAAATTGCATCTACTTTCATTTTTTAGTTTGCACCTATTAGCTCTTGAAAATATTTTCATTTTATAAGATTAATGCATCTTTACCTGAGTTCTAATTTTCAGCACATGTTGTTGCCAGGAGACACCTGAATACCTTTTTAACCATGAGGCTCACTTTGGTGAACCTGGAGTGGGTGGTGTTGTTCATGTTTAAGTCATCCACCTGAGACGTACGTACAGTATGAGAGGGTGCAGTGATTCACTCTACAAACCTTATAAAGATGTTTTATGAAGGGTTCGGCCCTGCTAAGTGTTTTTGGCTCACGATACGAGTGGGCACCCTTGCTCTTTGAAGGCCAGGTGGTTCAGTCAATTAAAATTAATAAAGCAGTTTATAATGGCATATGCTTGGCAAGTTATAGCATCATAACATTAAAAAGTTATTAGTCCATTATCTTAACAATGTTACTCACAGTTAAAGTTCATGCCCCTTATTATATGGATGTGGGCAAGTTCTGGCAGTGATTCAGCCTGGGCCAAACAGAACAGATCATACTGTTGCTCTAATGTGTCCTGCAAGTAAGCCATATGACTAAGAGCTGTTCACTCATTTCTCTAATTATTATAAAGTTCGCATTTAAAAACAACAATCTAGATTAAGTTTGCATTGCATTTAAAACACATTTTTTCTTGAATGATTTTATAATTTTACGTTTGAATCACACGAGGAAAAAAATAAGCACTGTTTTCATTGTTTGTCTAGTTTTTATCCTAGTTGCTATTGATACATGTATTAGCTGCTTACATGTCTATTTAGGCCGTTTGTATTTTCTATCCCACCCAGGCTATTTTAAAATGTTTTAGTGTTTCAAAACTTGCTTGAACTTCTGTGGCTTATTGAGTACGTGCTTGTGATCTTTACAGGATTTGGAAAACCTCATGTCTTTGTACTGCAATCCGATGTTGTGGAAAACCAGCTTGACATGGCATAGACTAAGGAGGCCATGGATTCTAAGCCTGCACTCTTGTGCGAGAGCATTCACAGGTCCTGGTTACCAAGATCAATGTGAAATGTCTTCATCCTTTTCAACTGAAAAGCTGCCTCACACACCCGTTATGGCCCAAGAGGTGCTCGAATGCCTAGACCTTAAACCTGGCCAGGTAAGTCTGCACATTCTTTTCATTTAGTTTCTCATTCATGCACTCCTAATCAATACCAAGTTATTCAAACAAAAATGGCTTAATTTCTCCCACTCATTATTTGCATGGCTGGCAATATATTAATAACATTTAAACTTCCCACAATGTTTTGAGACAGGCAAATGTGTTGAAAATTAATCTCTATTGTCCACAGTGATGTTTGTGCTTGTTTGATTAGTTTGTATTTGAATTACAGACATTGGTTTTCTGATTGATTTCTGTGACAATAGGGAAGGCATATAAACAAGAGTTAAGATCATTCATGTGTAGGTTGTAGAGATTTAAGTGTAATGAAATGTAAAGGTTTAATATGAAATCACTGACAGAAACTCATTACCACGTTTTGAACAATGTTCTAATAGTATAATGTGTTTTTGTTACTATTAAGTAATAGTAATTTTTAAAAATGTAAAACAATGACGTGCAATGCCGTGCACGTTGATAAAAGTCTAACAACAATATAATGTAATTATCAAGCTCTTGGTCCCTTAGGTACATACATACGTATCTTTTACACACAACCATATAATCGTTTGTAATAAACCCACTGTTAGTATCTTAGCTTTTACTGAAGGTATGCACTATCAGGACAGATGGACATGAATCAAAGACCTTCTGGTGCTGCAGGCAGCATAGGAGGGGTTGTATTGGGGGCCCCCCAATAAAATGGTCAAGTCAGGGAGGGTGCTGTGGGTCAACAAGTTAGTCAGGAATTGCGCCACTGTAAGGCTGTTGGCAAGACACAGAGTGCTGCATCGCTCCTGCCTGAACTTTAGCACCTCCAAACTCCTCCGCTTTCCGCCCATGTGCCAACTGTCCCAAGACAGCTTGCCAATCAGATGCTTGTTAAAAACACTCTGATGGATTTTGTTTTTGTACTGTATGTGCTGCAGACCTTATCTGTCATCTCTAGGACAAGTATGGCCAGATCTTGAAGTTGTGGTTGAATTGTAAAGTGTCATTGTGAATAGTTCATTGACATCATTATGAGGGATGTCTGATATGACATTTACCGATGCCGATATTAAACGATATTGCCCAAACAGTTCATTCTAGATACCGATACTGATATAGGCAGCTAATTTCCCCTGAATTAGTGCGATACCAAATTAAAGGCATTCTGTAAATAATTGTGTACAACATAAACACACTACTTCAGAATAACTTTCCAAAAACATTGATTAACATTATAAACCAGGCTGATTCAGCCCTCACAACAATAGTCAATATAAATGGGCACGGATAGAAACAGCTGCAGTATAAGAGTAAACAGCCTTCTTTAATAAGAGAAAAAAACATTTCAACATCGTCACAATGTAAACGACTCTTCTCGTTGATGACATAAGAGACGACACTGAATGGCGATTCCACTGGCAAATGTCCGAGAAATACATATTTCGAATACGATTAGTCCGGACATAGCCCGGCTACAGAAACTCGACATGTTTAGTAAAAAAAAGCGTCCATTCCATGTTGTAAAAATGCCTTTTGATAAAGTGTTAAAATTTTCCTCCGACCCTCACATGACCAGTTCCTTGCAGTCATTAGGAATTACAGTTTTCTATCCACAAAAAACTACAGACCACGGACATTGACTGTAGCATTGCTCATTGTTGTTGTCCTTTTAAATTACATCGATAATCACATGCCAGTCAAAGTGTCAGTAATACTGACTCAGTACTCCATGAGGAAGTCCAGCGTATTTGCTGAGACCGCGGCTTTGCAGCATCGGATTTTGAATAAAACAATACCGATATGGTCTGATATTAAAAATGATGCTAATATTGGCCCTATATTTATCAGTGGACGGGTATATCGGACATCCCTGATTTTAACCGATTGGGGTTTTTAGGACCGATACACAGCTCGATAACCGGTCCAAAATGATTGAAATGAAGAGTTTAAAGTATATTTGGTCTGTCTTAAAATGTGGCTGTTTGAAGGCAGTTTTAGAAAAAGAACATTAAACATTGATGCAGAAATAATTAGTACTGCAGTAGTTTATTAATGGTAACATTCTTTCATACACTTATAGCGTGACTAACCATGTTCAGTCAATGCATGGTTAGTCAACATTTTCTTTTAATTAGGTAGCATAGTCTTATTATGAAGAAATAAAGAAATAGAAGTTGAGTTGTATGAGCTCTTTATATAAAAAAATAATGTGGGAACTAAACTTGCCTCAGTGCACTGCACGGCAACAACAGAACACAAACACACAACTGGACATGATGATGAGATTTTGGTCTCTTTTGTGGTGGGAATGAGTTCCATATCTGAAGTGGAAATTTGGAGCAGGAAAAATCTGCAAAAGTTCTTTGCGGAATAAGGAGACATTTAAGATTTAAAAAAAAATCAAATTTTAGATGTAATTATGTTTATTATATAAGTATATAAACAGCCCTTGTGGGATTATTTAATAATACAACTCGTGCAATGGATTTCATAAAGTGCAAAGCTTTGAGTTAATGTGGACGTATCGTTCAGTATTTCTTTGAAAGACTCATGGAGAGCAAATTGCAAAATGTATAAATGCTAAACTTTCAATATGGGATGAAAGTATCTGTGAAATCAAGCTAAATTATCTTTACAGTGGGCTCACCGCCTGCAGGAAGGTACAGTATAGTGCATTGTGATTTGGGTGGCAGTTGCGGAGACTGCTGCCCCCATGACTCAGTAATGGATAATCGGATGAAAATGGACAGATGGACATTCTCAATTAGCTTCAATTGGGCCTCAGGTTGTTCTTCTGCGCTGAGGCCTATTTGGAAGCTAGTCTTGTCTAAATAGATGTGGTGCGATAGGGCATAACCTGCAGGCAGTTGATGATATAAGACAGGGCTGATACTGCAATTACTTACTTTTTCTTTTTTTCTTTTAACACAAACAGTAGGATAATATAAAAACATTCCCCATGGTTTCCACTTTTCAGGTCATACAGGGCTTCCGCCGCTTCATCAATTTCAAAGGGCTCAGGATTACTGTCCTCCCTCAACTGTTGTCTGTGTGCCTTTAGCTCAGCTCTCACTGGTCATTTGATATTCCTGTCCTGGGCTACTTTTGAGACAATGATGCGATGCGGTTGGGTGTCACAGTAGACTGGGTCTTGGTTTGGTGGCCTCTGTTTAGCTCCATGGTAACGGAGGAGGCTCCATTATTTCTTGCTCGAGTAGGTAAAATTCAGTTGCTCTTTACTCTCTTCCCTCGTTTTTCAGCTGTGGTTGGAGATTCTATGAGATGTTCTCCATACTCTGAGTTACATCATGTGTTTAAGAGGGCGGACCCTTCTTAATTATAAAACAAGAACACTGTGGGGCCCTTGAAAATGCTGTATAGGTAGCTGTATAGGTATAAAGCTACGCCCCGCTGTTTAGTTAAGGAACTGAACTGGGGTCTGTAGGGCTCCAAGTTTGAATCCACCAACTGCCAGGTTACAACAGAGGTCCAATGAGCATGGCATCATCCCCACTCACAGCTCACGTTGAAAACTCACTAGACCTTCCCGAAAAAGTTAAAGCACTGAAACTGGAACCAGATGAGACAACGGTTTCTTTTGATGTCACTTCACTTTTCACCTGCATCCCTACATCAGTTGCAGTTACCATGACAAGAAAATGCCTAAAAGCAGACACCACCTTAGCTGACTGAACCCTGACCAGCTGCACACTCTTAGAACTTTGTCTAACCACCACCTACTTTCCATTCAATAATAACTTTTACAGACAAAAACACGGATGTGCCATGGGATCTCCAGTATCTCCCATTGTAGCTAACCTCAACATGGAGGAAGTACAACAAGAGGCATTAGCCTCCTACAGTGGTGTTACACCATCACACTGGTACAGATACGTGAATGACACATGGATCAAAATCAAAACAGTTGAATTTGATCCATTCACAGAACACTTAAAGACAATCAATGACTTCATAAAATTCACCAGGGAAGATGTTAAAGGAGACATACAGGCTTTCCTGGACTGTGCAATGCACCTTTACCTATGTAAACCTTTACATTGAATTTAACAGGAAACCAACACACACTGATCAATACCTATATTTTGACTCACATCGTCTGTTACAGCACAAACTGGGGGTGATCAGAACCCTAGACCATAGAGCCTGACACATCCCGTCAGAAGAGGATGCCAAGGCTAAGGAGCAAGCCCACATTAGAATGGCCTTAAGCACCTGTGGCTACCCCAGCTGGGCTTTTTCCAAAGCCACAAACGTAAGAGGGAGGAGAACAAAAAACAAACGGAATAACCTCGTTTTTCCATATGGTGCCGGGATTTCTAAAAAATTAGAAGAATCTGAAACAATTACCAAATTCCGGTCTATTTCAAGCCCACTAACTCTTAGACAGAAACTAGTCCACCCAAAAGACAAAATATGTAATCGCCAACAGAGCAATGTTGTATATGCAGTGCAGTGCAAAGAGTACTGCCCTGACCTCTACACTGGTGAAGCCAAACAACCACTGTACAAACGTATGCAACAACACAGACGACCTGGTAGAGAAGGGACACAGTTTTGTGGATGATAATGTCCAAATCCACAGAACACAGAGGGTTTGAGAGAAGAGTGAAGAAAGCCATCTACGTCACCCTGGAGAAACCTTCCCTCAGCAGAAGGGGAGGACAAAGACACAATCTTTCATCCACCTATAGAGTTGTTTAGAGTTCTCTGCCCAGAATATTCTCTGGTGATCAGACCAGGGTTACATTACAAACAAGAAAAACAATTGATACCATTACAACCCCCCACACCTCCATTTGCCCTTCTAAATCAACATACAGCTCATCTCATCTCATACTGGGTGTGACACATCACCCGTTAACCCCACCTCCCTCTTATAGCCTTTTGTTTTCTAGAACAACCCCCCTTTTCACAGGTATGCAGCCTGTTTGAGGTTAAATACCAGGACTCCGATGTAGTTGTTTAGAACTGAAGAAATCTCTTGGATGAAGAGGTGAAATGTCTTCAAGAAACCTTCTATGTCCAGTTGCTCTTGAAGTAACTCATTTTTGGAATGACAAGGGGTTTAATGATTTAGAGTTGTAGGCCAATTTTTTTGGACCGGTGCTGCTGCAAGAACAATTAATAAGTCTAACTTGTTTATGTCTGAACATGGTATAGTGTTTACTTCAAAGAGCTGCTCCAGCACAGGTTGGGGGAATACATGTTTGGAATCATATATAAGCACAGTTCTAAATTCTTGGTGTGAGACCATCACCACCACCCTGATGGAACTCCCCCACTGAGATTGTATCTGGGGAAGGATGCACAGGACTTGCTTATACAAATTGGCACTTTTGTGCTTGTACAGTACACATTCCTAATATGGAGGCCTATACAATCTGTATGGAAGAAAATGGTGATATTAAATTATGCCCCTCAGCTGCATCAAAGATCACATAGGACGCAGGGCCTACATTGAATATAAGCCATGCAGCAAAAAATGTGAGCGGCATTGATGGCTAGCATTTGCAATGCCAATGTGGAGGGAGTCTCTGGAAGGCAGTTGACATCGATTTAAGGTTGCAGGCTAAGGACTTCAATGAGCCTTTGCTTTGCCGCAGATCAACCTTTATTGTAGAATGAGGTATCTACGAACACAACAGACCAGGACACACATCTCTGTCTTGGGGGATTTTATTGCGTGACGTAATCAGTCCAACAACAGCTCTCATTTGCATTTTCAACAGCAAAATCCCACATTCTGATACAGACTAATTATTTTTATTTACACACAAACAAGCAATTATTCAGGTCTAGATTATGGCCTGTCTTATTCAGACTTGGCTTGGGTACTGATTCTTAGCATTACACAATTACATTGCACACCAATATTCTCCACCACACCTTCGACATTATGTCATATCTGAGGGCAAGTTCAATCGATTTCTGCTCTTGGGGTAGTTGCTGCTTTCCATTTACCATACAGAGCATAAACAGTTGTTAATAACAACAAAACCCAATGAATATACAGTCAGAATGGTAAGGCAGCTGGTTGCCTCATTGGAGGTGACACATCAAACATGATACACACTTGATTCGTGACTTCAGTTGAAATCTAGGATAAAAATGCAGTGATAGAAACAACCACAAATCACAGGTGCTGTAGTTTAGGCTGTGGATGAAATACAATGCAGGCAAGTAGTGCATTTATCTTTTTTTTGGAAATTTGATTATTTATCTAGTGGTTATTCAGAGATAAACATTGTAATGAATTTTTGTATCTTATGGCCTCATCATTGTTCTAAAATATTCCGTAAACATATTAAATGATCTTCCATCAGATTATCCTGTAACTGGCCTGATAGAGCACTGAATAAACAATCAGACCATTACTGTGGCCCAGAGGAAATGCCCCTGTCTTTGGTGTAAAACTCCAGGGTTCACCTCCTGTCCAAGTTTGAATCCCAGTTGGGGCAACTGACTTCCAGTGGGCTTACCACCTGCAGGAGGGTACAGTACGGAGCAATGTGATTTGGGTGGCAGTTGTGGGAACTGCTGCCCCTGCGACTTGGTAACGGACAAGCGGATGAAAATGGATGAGCGGATGGGGATTAAACAATGGTTTGTGTATATCCATGCTTTGTGAATTGCTTCCTCTGCAGAGGTGCATGTGGAGGCAGGATGACTACACTGGCAATAAATATCGTGTCAAGTTAAGCATGGAGAGGGTTAACGTGATGTTATCAGATTTTAATAAAGGGTAATTATTTAAACTGCAGCTAAAATTAAAGGCAGCTGCAGTGAAAAATTACATTAGAATTTTTTTAGCTTTTTATGTTTAGCTTGAAATGCTAAGAGACTCGGACTTTGACAAGAAAATAATATATTCTTTAACAAATACTATTTTGCAGTTGTTGAGTCATAGGGTTGCTATACACCATTGTCGTAGTCATATTATTATTATTATTATTATTATTATTGTTAATATTATTATTGCTATTATTATTTTATTATTGTAACCATTTCCAGTGAGACTATGAATTGTGTTTGAATTTTGGATATATGGTGTATTTGTTTCGTTCTGTTATTCAGATGTACCATCACTGAAAACATAATCTCACAATAAAAAGTTCCTTAAGCTATTTTATTTTTAATTGAATGAAGTGGGTGTAGTTTGTCATAATACACCGTACAACATCACCTGTAGCTCAGATCTAGATAGTTTTCCCTGTATTTCATTTGCCCGAAGAAGTTATTCCGTGTTTCCGACTTTTTGGTTATTTTTTTTTCTTATAACACTCTTTTTTTGGGAGCACTGAGTAGTGAAAGAGAAGGCTGGTAAATAATTGATCCTTGTAATTAAACACTCCAGCCAGGGATGCTGGGGCTGATTGATGGCCAGATATTAGGCCCTTGTCTCGTAAGGTTGCAAGTTTAGTCTGAGGTTATCAGTGGCCAGAAGAGTCTTTCTCCCTCCCTGCCTCATTACTTTCATGAGTACAACATTTCATAGTGGAGCAGTGGGTGGGAGTGCAGTGTGAAGACAGTCTGTGACTTCATTAGCCAAATGGGGTGCCTCAGTCTACACAGCGCCAAATTGTTCAGCCTTGCTGAACAGACAGCCCCTTTGTTGGAACTTGGCCACCCTGTCCTGAGGAATTGTTCAAACCCTTCACTCTTACACATTTCTTGCTGTGACTTTATAAAAACTTAAATATAGGATGTTCGCTTACACATCTATGATCATGCTTGCCTAAATTTAGGTAAACCCAATGTTTTCTTGTTCAGGATGGCTGTGTGTACTTTCAGTCTGACAGCTTGCAGTGCACTGTCAACCACTGAACTTGCACTTTATTGTTTGTGTAAAGTTAAAATCTTTTTGTGATGAGCAAATGTTAAAGGAGGAAGAGACAAAAAAGGGATGTTGAATATAATGATTAATCAAATTCATACAAAATTTAATGGAAAGAAGAACTACATCTAACTTGCCGTAACCATATGTAGACCAGATGACTGTCTTCACTGTCCCCCACTTTGTGTCAGTTGCAGATGTCAGTCATTTTTCTGGCTGCTGACAATATAACTTTGTGCATTTTTGTTTTAATATTTTATTTAATTCAATTTATTTATTTCAGATGATTCATTAGGCACTTAGAATGAAACTTTAATTCTTAGGAAAAAAAAATGTATTGGCTATGTATAACTTCTGATGCAGAAAATGTGCCAAAAAAGCTCAGTGCATTATTCATTTAAGCAAACACTGAAAAAAAAAGCAGCAGGCGGAAGCTCGTAATGTACAGTACGTGCAGTGATTTATATCCACAAACATCTGTTTTTATATTCAACTGCTGGAACTTTAAAAGTTGCATAAAACAGACCATCTGTGACTCTCTGCGATTCAAATATCATGACGCTGTGTTGTTGAAATTGGGTGATTTAGCTGAGTTTTATGTCATAAACTGATGACAGTTGGTCCTAATCATTGCTTAATTTATGAATATTATCAGCAGCAGCATTCTTTGGAAAATTTAATAAATGAGGCAACATGATTCATTGTACTATTATTTATTTCTTTTTCTTTTTTTTTCTACATCAGTGGTTCTCAACCCACATTTTCATGTGGTCATTAAGTTGTGACCTACTCTCATAGAATTCAAACCAAGCAAATTAATTTGAAAAGGCCTTTGAAATATCACTTATTTTAACATACTTTTTTTATTCAGCAGAGTGTGCCTTCCACAATAAGAGATTTGCTAAAATAAAACACGTGCTCCACACCAGATTCACATTATTTAGCTGATTTTTGACCAGCTGTTCACAGACCATTCAGAACGGGCCTGCGACCAACTCTTGGGTCGGGACCCACCAGTTGAGAACCACTGGTCTAGAGTAAAAAACTGTTTAAATTCAAACATATTGATATAAAATTTAAACAAAGGTACTTTAGATAAAAACAATTATATTTTAATTTGAGATGTATTCATTTACCATTGCAAATAAACCTACTAGACCAGGCATGAACAAACCAAGGCCCGGGGGCCAAATGCAGCCCTCTTAGCTTTATAATTCGGCCCACCAAACTTGTTGATACTAGCCACTTTCGATAAAAGCTTCTGCTGGGTCTAATGTACTATGATTTTACTTCTGCCAATGGCAAAACTTCCAAAAGCGTTTTATTGTTTTGGTCTTTGTGCAAGACTTTTACAGTCAGTCATCTTTGCTCATGAGCACTACATCTATCTTGTGCTACTCCGGCCCGCTGTCTAGTTTTAGGACCAATCGTGGCCCGCGAACCAAAATGTTTGCCCACCCCTGTACTAGACAAACAGCAAAGGTATGCTGCATCCAAAAAACAAGACATATTTGGTGAATATGAGGAGGGGCCCTGACTTTCTAATATTCCTGTCTCGCCAGTTGCCATCACTAATTTGAATCTTTGAATTTCAGCAACTTTAGCGCCAAAACACATGATAAGGAACCGAAATCCCTGGCTCTCTGCACATGTTAGGAGCCTAATTGATCCTGCAGAATAAATCACCACTCACAGCAGCAGCAGCAGCACAGGCTGCAGCTCAGTTCACATTTACATAATATTTGGTTTAATATTAATAACAGTTATTGAGGTCGTAACTCTGCCTTCATGTGCATCCAATATGGGTAATTTTAGTAAAACATATTGAAATGCCGGTTGAAAAAAATTAATTGATGAAGTATTGCTGGAGGTTTTATTGTTACAATTTTTACATCTGTTCCCTGTGTGTGTGTGTGTGTGTGCGTGCGTGCGTGCATGTGTGTGTGTGGGTATGCTAATCAGAAACATGCCCTGTGGACAGCTGGATTGAGATGACTCATTCCTGCAACACATTATCTGGGTGGTTGTGTCGAGGACAATTGTATAACAAAACATTTATCATTTAGTCACAATTTAGTTTGTTACAGTTACAATTTAGTTGTTGTTCATTTACTTCAGGACTTTAATGCATATATCTTTAAATGTCAGTCTTTTTTTTTTCAAATTCTACTGTTCATCTTGTTGTGCTGTTTGACTGCAAAAATAGGGCATTAAAAAAGAGACAACTCTCTTTCAAAAGGCATGCATCTGCCATTGGGGTGAATGAGTGATGAACAATTTCAAAAAATGTGCAAATTGGACACAGTTTTTAAAGCATGCAGTCATGTTGAAAACAAACTTCTCGTTGAGATTTTTCTCTTTACTGTCCTAGAATTTTACAAATTATAAGGTCTCCTTCGTCCTCTTCTTTCAGGCTTGTGCCTTTTTCAGGGGTTGCCACAGCGAGTCAACATTCTCCATCTCCCCCTGTCCTCTGTATCTTCTACTCTAACTCCAACTTCCTCCATGTCCTCCCTCACTGCATCCATACATCTCCTCTTTGGCCTCCCTCTTTGTCTCCTACCTGGTACTTATCCCCTACTACATATTTCAAATTATTAAGGTATCCGATTTAAATACTTTCACCTTAAAGCAAAGCATTTTTTTTAAACTTTGAGCAAAATTCTAAGATACATCAGTACACAAGGGCACACACTGAATAAATTAGCAAACAGTACTTTAGAGGACTTTTCAGTAAGGAAGTGGACCTTTGTCTTCAAGGCTTCAGGTTCCCATCCAACGTCCTGAACCAGTAACAAAAGTTGCTGATTAGAAGAAACCAAACTAAAGAAAAAAAATATTTTAAATATACAATATTTGTTATCTACATTCCTGTATGCCAATGCATACATTGATAAGTTAAAATTAAAGACTTTGCAGCTTTCCAGATGCATTGGATTTTATTCATCAGTATTCTCAGCAGGCTGCAGATGAAGTTCTCAGCTGGATGTCTCCCATTTCATGCGTACTCTGGTTTGAGATTAATTCGGCCAGGAAGAGCATGTCAGCTCATGACTGCCATGACTGACCTTAACAAGGAGCAGAAGTTTTTTTTTGCTTCATTTTTGCTTCATCGGCGTTGCTCTGCCTGATTTCTCATCAGTTCCCTTTTGTAAACTTAACTACAACAATTAAGTCTTTAAGGTCTTTCTTTTTCTAAAGACGTCATATATCACCTTTTTTTCAAGGCCGTTTTGCTGATTTAATGCTCACTCCCACAGTAATCATTTGTATTTGTGGCTTGTTTCCTATAAAGCTTTCGTGCCATTCAGTAGCATGTAACATAACTGCCTACCAGCTGGGTTGGCAGATCTTCCACCATCCCAGGTGTTGTTTGAGTTGATTAACAAGCCTCTGAATGAGAGGTTGGGCATTTTCAAATCATGCAGCTGTCCAGCTAGAAAAGATCTGGCCAAGAAATAAAAACAAATAGAGAGAGGAAAAAAATGGAGTCCATTACTCACATTATATTTTATGCTGACCATGACAGATAGAAATATTATATAAAGGTAATGGTGATTTAAGGGTATATTAAGGGCGACCTGGTGTCGCCCTGGGTTGGGGTACACCAATATTTGATGCAGTAAAATCAAACCAAAGCTCCAAATCTGTCAATTGATTACAGAACATAATTTTGTTTGGTCCATTGCAGATGACCTTAGTATTTATAGGCGCCATATCTGGGCTATATTTACAGGGTGTACTGCCTTTTTAAGAAAGTTGCTTGTACTGTCAACCAACTTCCCCCCAAGACACGACCAGTGCCACCAGTCAGCCTATCCATTTATCTCATGTTGGATTGACCAGGGTCATCCTATTATCCTTGCCTCCACCACTAGGCCTTCATTTAGCTTGACTCCTCTTTGCACTCGCTAATGCACTTGCCCCTCTTCTTCTTTTGTCTTCCTTTAGAACTAGAACATGTTCCTCCAGGAGAAATAAAAACATCCTTACTAATGTTGCTATCCCCTCTTTTCACATTCTTCCAGGCTTTAAATACATTGCATTGTTTGTTACAGTGAACTGCTTTGCTAGTGATGCCACACTTGTGATTTTTTTTTTTTTATTTAGAACAGGCATCAATGAAGCACATAATCATTTCAAGTGTACTCAGTCCGTCGCGTTTGACCTACTTTCTGCTTTGCATGTTAAACAAAAAAAAAACATTTTGCATTTCAGCAACATTTTTCATGACCAAAAGATGACATTATAAATTGAAAAACCACATATACTGATTTAAGGCGGGCATGGGCAGATAATTCGACTCACAAGTGACAATATGTTCTAAATGTGACACAGGACCTGGGTCAGGAGCAGATAGAAGGAGCATGACAAGTTAGAGTCATGCAATAAAGGCTAAAAAGATTTTAGTCTTTTCTTTTACCTTTACCATAAAGTGGCAGTTTGCACGTTTGCCTCTAAAACATAGAGGGCAGAGAGTCCTGGGTTCAATTCCCAGAGGAACCACAAAATTGGCACTTGTCAGGGGCAGTCCGTTTACAGTGGTTCAAAAACTTCTGATGTTAACACAGTAATTTCTCGAAGTGTGATTATTAAAGTAAAACTTTCTTACATTAAGAAAATGTGAGCATTACAGGGGAATAGGCAGAGGTATAATGGAAGGGCCAGATTAAAATGCCATTCAAATGCAATTCCGTTCTTGCCCATGTCTGATTTAAGGTTTTGATTTCCTCAATAGTCTCTCGTAGTAACTTTACGCTTTTTGCATTTTCTTTGTTTAGTAAGATATCAAGTAAAGGTGTTTTCAACCAGAAGGTGCTTATGATCAAGCTTAGAGATTCTTTTTTATTGTAAAGATCTTGCATGTGTAATTTCACTATCACTTGTTTGGCTTTGTTAATTTAATTCTTTAGGAATTGTTCGTGTATGTGATATTAGGGCGCACACCAGTCATTAAAAAATTGAGTTCTGGGACAAAAAAAAACTGAGGGACAAAGTGAGGACACATATCAAGAAGAAAGAATGAGCAGCTACTGTTAAATTTGTTCATTCCTGTCACTGTAGATCCAATGCATAACTGTGTAATAATGTCTGCTTGATTACCTTTTGAGTTGTCATTCAGATGGATTGTGTCTGCTTTGTACTTTGTTCTTGTCTAGTTATAAAATGTTGACTTTGACTTTACCCTGATTTTTGTTTTTAATTTGAATCATACATTTATTCTCTTATTGTAATGATATCATGAAGTTAAACGTAGACAGTGATCCCTTCAGTTGGTGCTGGGCCCTTGAGAATCTTTGTTTTGACATCATGCTCGCTGAACCTTGATTGACTTTCCTTAAAGTCATCATGTAATAAAAACTTGCGTGCACATGCATGTTCCTGCGTACCCTGTCTCTGAGAAATGTTTTGCTATCTGTAGCTTGATGTAAAAATAACAACAATATATATATATATATATATATATATATATATATATATATAACATTCTAACATTCTTCTAGTGCAAGTATTTGTATCACACACCATTTTTTACAGTGGATGAGCATTTTTATTGGGAAACTTTATTTTCATATATCCCAGTTTTCTTTATCTCTTTAAATATACGTACTGTATATACACTGTAGGCCAACCACTGGGGGGCGAAGTTAAACGGACACTTCAAAAATAGTGAGAATGTCTTTATTCACAGTTATCCTCCTCCCTTTGTTTTTTTTTACTCCAAATCATTCCAATAACCTTTGTTAAATATGGTTTTTCATTTTACGTATTAGAGTTTTGAAGCTACGCAGCATGCAATTGAAATACTGCATATGCCTTCTGCAGAAGACATGTGTTACAACTATATGAAATTGTATTATAACATTGTTATGTTGTCTGAAGTGTCTGTTTACATCAAGGAGAAGCTGCACAGCACTATGTACAGCTTAACATATCGTTGACTTGGTTAAAACATCTGACAAATATTTCCTTGTCGTCCTGCTCTGCTATAATTTGCCTTCTATGTGAAATTGATTCCTTCCAGCAGAGAATATGTAGCACAGTAAATCTCCTACCTGCAAGACAAAAACAGACAGTTTGTGGGTGGGGGTGGAGAGTGATGACTCATGCTCACAGAGCAGGTCCCTCCCTTTCCATTTCCTTCACTGTCCAATCACTTCTTCTTCAGCTGTCACTCATTCTATCCAAATTAGATTCCAACAATTCCTTACTTTGCCATATATGAATTACTCTTTGCTCTGATCCAAATGATGCATGGTAGAAAAAAAAAATACAATCCACGTCAATTGAAAACACAGAATCATTTTGCAGCACAGGTCTTGTTTTGGTCATGTATCTTTACATAGTTCACTTGAAAACTCATTAACTTTACTTTTGTAACAGACCTCAACCTTCCCAGGAATATAAACATGTGTCATGTTTTCATGTAATGAGCTGTGAATGCCCTTTTTAGAGGGTTAGTCTGTCCAGAACATGGCAGAAGAAATAATTGTTTCCTTGAATTGTCCATGTAGTCTGCGTATTGAGTTATTGGCTCACAGTGCTGTTTCTCCAGGGATCTCCTCAGCAACACTGTGGTGTTAGCGCTGGTCTCAGGACCTTTTTTAGTGGGTGGTGCTTGACATGGACTTTGAGAGCTTTATAGGGTGATGAGACGAACCGAGGTTTTCCTTTCAGCACAGAAACAAATTTCTAGAAAAAAAAAAAAAAAGTTTGATAAAGCAGCCGGTGTGAGAACAGCTGAAAGGGAAGATGGAAGTGGGGAATTTTGTAGACAGGAGGCCTGAAAATATTCTTGTATCCATCATAAATATACTGTGCGCCATCTAACAATAGTTTTGCATTTAAGTCCGTAGACCCCGAATAGTACGGAGGTGATTTAGTGTTTACAGCATTTTAACGTATGACAAATTATGCTGTAGGATGCTTCTCCATACGCTGCACAATCTGCGTCCACAGAGAGTTGTGCACATGTTCGTACTATATTGAGAGTCTGTGTCAGTATAGTGTACCCATAGACTTTATATAAAAAATGAATGGTGCTATCTTTGTTGCAGGTTTGGATTACAGAATGGATTTTGCAGAGAAAGAGCAAGTGTATTATGTTTCAGAGGTATTTTTTCTACATAGGCCATTGTTAAATAAGCCAACCTCATCCAAGTTCAACATTAGTGAACACACTATATATATATAAAACAAACTAGCTGGGGGGCTATTTGTAGCGAACAATTAAAAATTGCAGGTCTGCAGCCAGAGACAAAGAGATTTCCACACAAAAAAGTTATTTTTTTGTTTTTTTTTTTACAATTGCCATTTATTACCAAAGTCAGGTATTTTGTATAAATTATAGTAAATAAAATTAAATTAGAAATATATCTTCAGGGCACAGTTGAATGTATAAGAAATGAAATGATTGTTAATATCTGGTCAGGGGCCAAATCTGGGCAGTTTTTGGCCCAGAGAAGGTCCCCCCAGGCCAGAAGTTTAAGAACAGTGCTGTAGATCATTTTCACTGTCTACATGATGATGGACTTCAGGAAAAAAAAAAAGCTTTGGGGAAAAAAAACCCCTGATATATTTAGCTGTAAAAACTAAGCTGTAAAACAGATTTTTTTATTAAATCGTCATCTTTTTTTTTGTTTATTTATTTTTTTACAAATATTAAGAAAAATTGTAACATAAATTATATTATGATAAGGTTAAGGGCAGAATCGGCATTAGGGCGACATGTTTAAAGAGCTACAAATTTTATTAAAAGTGTGGATATTAATACAAAAGACTTTAAGTGTATTTACACCAGTAGTTGTATTAGTTTTATTTATAGCCGACCTAATTCTTCATCATCATCCACTTCTTGCCAGAACTATGCACAGAGCAGTCAGACAGTAACGCATATTATTTATGGCCATTATCAGAGTCAAAACAGATTAAAACAAAGCAGCAGGCTCACAGCGGGCAGGCATTAGAGATGCTCAGTGTGTGAACTACACACACACACACACACGCACACACACACACACACACACACACACACACACACACACACACACACACACACACAAGGCAAAGGGACCTTGCACTCAGGCCTTGTCACAGGCATGGTTGGATAACTGCGTTTACCTCACACTGACCTTAGTGGACCCTGAGTGACGCAGAAGTAACACCAGGTGTTTCTGTTTCTGCAGACAAGCTGAGTGAGATTTATTTATAGTCAAAGATTCAATCGCTCTTAGATGTACTGTATATGGGATACAAATGTCTGGGTTTTGTCACTGATTTGGACCAAAGGAAAGATATTGACTTATTTGATTGAAATGAATAAACAGAGTTTTTAGTAATTACCAAGAGGAAATTGGTTGCAATCAGTCCTCACTTCACCAGAGTTATTGAGCAGTTTAAAATATTGTGACTTATACTGTAGTACTTACTTTTTGAACCTTTAAAATAATACGATTCTTAGCAATCGTAATTGTCCATAATGTATGTGCAGGGAACAGATCTATAGCTTATTGTGTTTCAACATAAGGATTAAGAACTTGCGTAATTCACCATGGCTTTGCACAGACTATACACACAGGTATGCAAAGATAATCTCGCTATAATACAGGGTGTGTGTGTGTGTTTATGTGAAGGTCAAAAGAGGTCTTTAAGGACAGGAAGTGGTGAAATAATAAGATATATTTCTACTGGTGTTTTTAAGTTTTTGTTTCAACAGCTTCCTTACCTGTACTTTGCTGTCTGGTCTTCTTACTTTCTCTCAGAGAAACTAACACTTTATTTATAAGACACCATCAAGAAGTCCCCCACTACAACTTTTTGAAGGAAATTATACCTGCTAATTTTTTTTCCAGTTTTTGGCAATTATAAAGTTAAGTAATAATAATAAAAATAATTCATATAGGTATGAGATAAACTGGTGTAAAACACATATGTCTACCCTCTGTTATCTGTCATTTTGTAACATAAGTAAAAAGGCTTTTATCCTATCAAGAAATGTTGTTTTATCTCTATATATCATGATTAATTGTGGATAATTGTTGCGATAGAAAAGTGTCAGCTAAGGTGAAGGGAAAGGTTTACAGGACAGCTGTGAGACAAGCTATGATGGATTGATTAGAGACACTAGGAATAGGTAGAAGACAGGAGACAGAGCTGGAGGTGGAGGAGTTAAAGATGCTGAGATTCTCTTTAGGAGAGACAAGGATGGACAGGATCAGGAATGACGTGATTAAAGGGACAACACAGACAGGAAGGTTTGGAGAAAAAACTGGAGAAGACAGATTGAGATGGTTTGGACATGTTCAGAGGAGGGACAGTGGATACATTGGTGGAAGAATGATCCTAGAGATGGAGCTACCAGGTAGGAGAAAAATGGATGCAGTGAGGGAGGACATGGAGGTAGTTTGAAGTTAAAGTAGATAGAGAGAACAGGGGGAGATGGAAAATGATGATTCACCACTGAAAAAAGGGACACACCAAAAGTAGAAGAAGACGAATCATGCATAATTGCAGTCAACATAAATGATGATTAATCCACAGCAACCCACAGATTAATCATACTTAAAACTTTAATTGTTTAGCAGCCCTTAAAAAGACCATCACTTTCCAACAGCCATCGACCTGGTGACCTTTTTGCAAACAAATTTTAAATCCTTCATTCTTACTGTCACCAGAATGCCTCCTTCATTGATGTATGTATGTACATAGAATTTAACATAGTTGTTACCAAAGAAAAACTATAGGGTATTTATCTGTAACAACACTTAAAAAAAAAAAAAAAAAAAACTAAATTAGCCAAGAAAACATCTGACTAGATCTGGATGTAACTTGTCAGCATATTCATCAGTGAGGAAAGAAGGACAAAATAATATATATTGTAATAATAATAATAACAATAATAACAATGTGTAATATATATCTTAAATCTACGTATCCTTCCGGCGCGTCCCTTTATTTCATCACAGCGCATCAACGTTTTCCAGCTTGCCCTGTCCTCTGTATCTTTTCCTCTGACTTCAGCTACGTCCATGTCCTCCCTCACTGCATCCATCAATCTCCTCTTTGTCTCCTACCTGGTAGCTCCATCTCTAGGATCATTCTTCTACCAATGTATCCACTGTCCCTCCTGTGAACATGTCCAAACCATCTCAATCTGGCTTCTCTAGCTTTTTCTCCAACCCTTGTTGTCCCTCTAATCACCTCATTTCTTATCCTGTCCATCCTTGTCTCTCCTATTTTTTTCCCCAAATTCGCTCACGTTATGCCCGTTATTGCTGATTGGTTTCAGCTGAAATAGGAGCATGAAAGTTGACAAGTTGTGAAACAAAAACATGTTTTTATTCACTGCAGCGCTTGAAACCTACCCAATCACTTCATTACAAACATGTCGCTGCAAGCATGAACACCAGTGTATCTTCCAGCGAAAGTTAGCAACAGCAGTCACATTACAGAGGAACAGTGAAGCTAACGCCCAGACAATCTGTCAATGGAGTTGGAAATAGAGAGAAAAGGCAAAATACTGTATATTATCCAGTGGAGATAAAAAAAAAAAAAACCAAAACTATGGTATCAGCCTCTGTATCTTGTTAGGAGCTAAAAATATGTTATGCTCTGATTTTTTTTCTGAGCCGTGAGAGTATGCTAATCTGTCGTCATTGCACATGTATATTGGTGTTGTGGTAAAGTTTACATACATACATACATGTTTCATAACATATAACATACCACACCTTTCAACAGGTATATTTTTTTGAGATTGATATGGAATTGGTCCTCCCAGGTGCTGCTGTGAGGAACAGCCACACCCTTTTTTCCCCATTACCCATCAAAGAAGAAAACCTTAGTCTCATTACTGTCAAGGCAAAAACCCAAGCTGACATGTCGGCCACTTAATTCAAACCCATTTGGATGAGTCAAGGATGTTTACTAAATGACTTGACCTACATCTGACACATCTGACATGGACCAAAGGAGTCAAAGGGAGCAGTCGCTCTTGTTCCCACGTGCCTTGTCCTACCAGACTGACATACCTCTGCAAGCGTCTCCATTCAAAGTCAAGCCAAAAGTCTGCAAACAGCAATGAAGGGAGGAGGAATGAAAGTGTTTGTTAACTCTGTTACATTCCTTTGACAAAGGAGAGATTAGAGTAACATACAGGCAGGCATTTGGAAAAAGCCCTCTGGCTAAGAGTTTAGTTAACATTTTTCTGCTCCTCTATCACTTGTTCACTTACTTATTCAGACAAACACACACACACACAAGAACACACACTCCCCCACCTCTCACCCAGACACACACACACAGGTGGTAGGTTTGGTAGACTTTAAATTAAAGCCACATGTGCCTCAGACATCGCTGATCACCATCAACACAATCTCTTGACATAGTAATAGCAGGAAGCTTTCATGCCTTTTGACTTTGTCTGCTCTCACTGGCCATCTGTCTGCTGCTCCCCCACCTCCACTGTCGACTCGCAGACCAGCGCACCCACCTCCCTCAAGTCCTCAAAGTTATGCAGGGAAGGATTCGATTAATTATTTACACCCTTTCAAATTAGGTTTTAATAAAAGCTTACATTGAAACAACGATGCAGGGTAAAAGAGCAAGACCAAATTATGATGAAGACATTCCGGCGTGAGCGTGTTGGGAAAGGGTATGGATTGCGAGGCCGACAGTTAGGAGGACTCAACACAAAGAGAGTTGGTTTTCTCAGAAGGGACTTTAATTTGCTCCACAACTGCTGTCAGTCCCAACCTTTTAGATATTTGTTCGTTCGTTTCTGCCAGGCTGCAACCAGGCGATTCCTTGCTCACTTTCTACCTACCGATGAACTATGTGTGACAGAAGAAAGAAATGCAAACCGGCTACCTCCACTCTTGCCATGGCAACGGACGCGACAAGAAAAGCGATCCTGTACCTGTGTATCTGTCTCCCTAATGGTCTGAGTGTTGGTGTAACAAGATCTGTAAAAACTCCCCTCAATGACATTTTAGATCCCCCACTGTAACTGACCTGGGCTGGGGAGTCACAAGTAGGATTTAGGTGAGTACTCAGACTTCACTCAGGTTCCTCTTCCCCTTTTCCTAATGAATTCAACCATAAGAAGACTTGAGATGAGACCCTTTTGTCCACATGACCAAGATATTACTTACACTTGAGAGAACTGCATGAACTACACTTTCAAAAACCCCTCCAAAAATCGTTTTTTTTTTTTTTTTTTGCACAGCTCTATGATGCAAACATTATGTCTCGTCCAACATAGATGACGTGCTACCCCCTTTAATCCTTCAAACATCTCATATTAAAAACACTGTTGGCTAACTGTTAAAAAAGACTGCCCTGCATTATAACACCCTCTGTCTTCATTGACAGCCTGCGCCACACCAACCACTCCTAACTCTCCTGTTCCCTCTGCTGGGAAAGGCAGATATTACACACCTTTAATGATAGGATGGCAGCCTGGAGCGTACCTTTGTTTTAGAGTTTCATCTGTTCACGACGAGACTGACACGACCTGTTGTGTTGTCTCGGCGCTTAATTCCAGTCTGATGCTTTTTCTACTCAGGCCTCCTCTAGGTGAGAGCTTCGCTGACACTTCACTGTATGAAATATCAATGTGAATGACTCACTAGCCAAGTTCGGTGTCAATCATCCTTGCAAATGCCAATTCCATTAACACACAGTCCTATCAAAAAAGGAGCACTTCAGACATACGGTGGCAAAGGTCCTGAGCTTTTTTTTTTTTTTTTTTTTAAAAAGGGAAAGATATTTTTAAAGTGTGCTGAAGTTTTTGGACCCAGGCCTTCGTTGTTGTTAACATTCTCAAGGACTCTGCTAATATTCAATTTATTAAAGTTTGCAGTTTTGTTTTGAACGGGAAATGCTAACTTGCAAACGCATGTTGCGAATGTCTAAGTGAGGAAGATATGATTAAATTCTTAAACACCATCAAACTAGATAATGTGAATTCTCAGTGCAGCACTAAGTACAATCCATATTCAGTGTTTTACTTTCCCCCAACAAACTTCTTAGACGTCTGAGAATCTGATGGTGGTCCGGAATAAGAACCTTTTTTTCCCCTGTCTTTTCTGTATTGGACAAAAGATTGTTGTGCTGCACTTCCCAGTAGGGCACCAGTTTGTCATCTAGTTGTCTGTGTTGACTGTTTCCATAAAAGCCTGCCTACTTACTGTTTGTATTTCTGTTTTCCTTTTACCTTTTTCTTTTTTTTTTGCATTGAATAGCACAACAAGCAAGTTCATTATGCGTGTGACTCATCCCACTAGCCCACACCCCCTCCCCATCTGCTGCTGTGCGCTGGAAAGGAGAGGGAACCGCCATTGATCACTTCTCCCCTCACTCATGCACGCACACACCCTACCTTCAACGTCACTATCGATCGACAGGTTTAATGTTTTTTCGTGGGGAAGAGCTGTCATTTCCTTATCTGTCATTTTACATCTGTTATCCACCACCTGCTGACATTAAAATAAATCACAGAGCAAAAAAAAATGAATGAAAAGTAGAAAAAGTAGAGCACGATACAACCAATTATTCAAGCAGACTCAGAGTGTTCAGTCAGTGCAGGGTTGGGATTTGTCTGTGTGCGTTTGCCTATCACTGAACAAATACATGGCCTAAGGAATAAGAAAATGTACACGGACAGGAGCGTGGTCTACTTTGCAAGTCATATGACACTGATTCAGATGAGTAAAGCACCCAGATGGCAAAAAAATGTTGACTAAATTGTCAAATGTCTTACCATAAAAACTATGATAAGAAAAATCCAGATCAAATCATGATTAAGCTTATTTTAATAACGGTAACTGCTGTACAAAATAAGAAGTGAGAGCAAAAAGTTGCAGCAGCACCAGCCCCACCAAAATAAGTTTATTTATGCTTGAACACCAGAACACATGAAACATAAAATAGCTAACATTTTTTCATTATTTATTCAATTAAATGATATATTTCCCTTTTTAAACTTTGCAAAATAAATTTGAATTTACATGTTTTTGTTTGGGCCATCACTTTGGCCCCCAGGCAATGTTGCGGTTGTGTGAAAACACAGAGTTCACCTCCTGAGCAAGTCCGAATCCTGGTTCGGGTGGTTTGGCTTCCAGGTGGACTCACCACCTGCAGGAAGGTATGGTGTGGTGCGATGTGATTTGGGTGGCAGATGTGAAGACTGCTGCCCCTGCGACCCAGCAATGAATTAGCGGGTGAATAAAATCTCACTTGAAAACATACCCACCGCCATCATTTCTTTTTTAATCTTGTGCACCCCCTAGTGGCAGCCTATGTCCCCTCAGGGGTCTTTGCACCACACTTTGAGAATCCCTGTTGTAGAAGAAGGTGATACATATTGCTGTAATTTTGTAAATGAAGAAGAAAACTAAAGACTATTATTACTACTAAGACTATTTTGCTTAATATATTTCTTGAAGGCCGATTTGTATGCAAATATATTGTCCTTTTTTGTCCATCATCATCATCGTTACTCTATGGTATGCAGATTGCCGTGTTGTGTTTTTCAGGCAAATGTTGGTGTTTGTCGGTGTGGCAAACTGAAAAGAACAAAGTTTATAGAGTTGATTCCCCCCGTGTGTAATATCTATCGTCACTTTCCACTAAAACAGACTCCGATGTGTCATTTGACCTTGTGTTCGGGTCAGTCTTGTATGAGGTCCAGTCAGTAAAGTTGACATTTAACTGATCTATTGCTTTTTCTTTGTCTCTGGGAAGATATTTTTCAAGCAGTGGACAGTGTTAGGCCATAGTGATTTCCTGAAGCTGTCTTCAGACCACAGAAGTCTTTATAAAAACACTACGGCGTCAGGTCCAAGTGGTTGAAGTTGTTGCCAGACACAAATCCGGCAACAACTTTAACCACTTGGACTTCACTCATAGAGACTTCTCCTGCCTCCAATTATCTCTCTGTACAGTTTCTCACTGTAGACAGGACAGGAAAAAAAAAAGTCTTATGTGCTGAGAAAAGTTTTTTTTTAATTGACAGGAAACCCTACAGAGTTCACACTGAGAATTGCATTGCCTTACAAAGTCTACATGGTGCTCCCTTTGTCCCTGATCTTGATTTTCAAAGCTGTCACCACTTAACCTGCTAATTTAGGAACCTGCCAAAGAGTTTCAAGGCTGACTTTTTTTTACTTTTTTTCCAGTTGGTGGTTCAGACGTCAATGTCTTAAGTACCTTATTGAATAATCAAAGTACAGATTTTATTCTCATCACACATTAGAATTGGTTACTGCACGGGGCTTTTGCAGATACAAACTGAAAGGTTTATTGCTATTTGTATGTCATCTAGTTTATCACATGGATGAAATATATTAAATCAACTTTTATTACATGAATGAAGAGAAACGATTATGTTTTTCATTTCAGATTTTAGTATTCAGACTCAATTAATAATTTTTTATTTTATCATCAGTACTGCCATTGTTTTATTTTAGTGTACAGAGGCAAAAAAAACTGTTTAATTTCATTGTGTAAAAGTACATTTTTGCCTTAGTTTTTTTTACACACAAACACCACTGCCTTATTTCTGTGCACAGATTTCATGTTGTTTCTGTGATTGAGACGCTGTTCACCCTTTTAGTGGGTGGGTTCGATAGTTAACCACTAAGTTAAGTTGTTCTATTTTTAATATTATCAAAGACTGATTCTCCTTGTTTGGCATTTTGAGGTCAACACATCAGAACAGAGGACAGAGCCACCGAGCAAGTGTTTCCCACTCAGAGGGTATAAAGTGATATGAAGCACAGTCGGTCGTATTAGACATCATACCTTTACTATGACATATTTAGTCAAGAGCATGTGGCAGTATCAGGACATAAGACTTGAATGTCTTTTTTCCAGGTAAAATTGAGGCCACCTACATCAGTCCGTTACAGGAAGAAATAAAAAAAAACACCACTGTACTGCAGTGTTTGTGAGGTCTCTGTGTCCCCATTCACTACTGTAAAGGCCCTGTTTATCACTTCAATGGGTTGTAGGAGAAATGAAATGTTGCATATTCAAACTAAACCATAACAATAAAATATGCATTTAAGATACTTGAATTTAGAGAAAAAGATTTTTTGTTCTTGCGGCATGGTGGCCTAGGTGGACTTGGGTCCGGAAAGGCTTCAGGTTCGAATCCCCTAGCCACCCACAGGAAGGCTGACAGTGTGCAACAGTGTGATTTGGGTGGCAGTCGTGAAGACTGCTGCCCTTGAGACCCTGTAACAGATTTTCTATATAGCTTATCACTACATTATTAGCAATAACTCATAATCAGTCATCATTGACTTAACAACCAAATCAGGATAAAATGAGGTAAAAGGGTCATCCCTTAATTTCTTCTGTTGGTGAGTTTTCATTCTATGAAGATCCAAGGTTCTCCAGGTCATAATCAGGTTGAAAGAGTAGCATCGAACAACTGCACATGTATTTTCTCTCGAAAATATTTTACCTCCCACCACTTACACATTTTCTCAAATTCCACTTTTGTAAGCAGGGTATCCATCCAGAAGATGCAGGGTAACATATTAATGCAGGTTCTCATTCATCTGTTTTCACTGTACGTCCAAGCAGAAGTTTAAACTGAAAAAAACGTCTTGGATGAGAGGTGAAACATTTTTTTAGAGAAAACAAAGTTAACAAACAAAGCCTGTTAACAGTGGTTTAAATGACTTCAGAAATTGGAATAACTGAAGTATTTAACTTTTTTTTTACATGTGACTGCCCTCCCCTAGAAATAAGACATTTACAACTAGTCACTATTTAGAGGTATTTGACCAAAAAGTGTGTTTTCTTTATATAGGGGTCTCAGAGTTCAATACATCATCTCTCCCCATCTTGTCCATCCCATGTCTTTTACCTACGAAACAGCAACAATCAAGACGCCCCCTAACAAAGTATCCCACTTTCCAACAACTCTTTAACGATGCTTAATCATGATTAACCACAGCTACCATGTGGTTAATCCACATACAGAGTTCAATCAGTTGACAACTATGTAATCAAAAATCAATAATGATCCTATTAAATAATTTTCTTGATTTTTTACATATATAAGAATCAGTTGATTGACAAACTAATGGCTGATCAGTGAGACTGACTAACCAATCAAAGTTGCAAAAGCTAAATTGGTATTGCCTTCTATGAATCAAAGTTTCCTGTCATGTAGGATTCTGATGCAAATCTGAAAGAAGGATGCTACAAAAATCTTTTTGCTTTGTTATTCATAATACAGCATGAATCAGGACCTAGTACCTTCAGAACATGACCAGGGTTCTGTATTCTTCTTTATGCTGTACCCACACCATGCTTTTCCACCATGTCTCTGGAAATATACAGGGAACCTCAAGCACTGGGACCTCATTTTTATAAACAGATTTTTAAATCTGAAAAGCCATTGGTGGTCAATTTTACATTTGTTTTCAATTAGTCTTCTACTTGTTATCATCTGTATTTTGGAATTATTTGATGCATATTTCTTCTAATGGTGTGGCACAATGGCCAGGAGTCAATATCTCATTGGTGCAGAACTCCAGGGTGAACAGGCAAACAAAGATGGAGGGATGAATGGTTCTAGTAGTTTTTAGCTGATGAGTTTGTGGTCATGAAGACAAAGTAAGATAGTTTCTAATAGGAACCTAGAAACGTTATATATGAGTGACCTTAAGCATAAATATAAGCCACCATCCAAGCCCAAAACCCCCCCCAAAAGTATAAAGGTGAAGTTGGACTGTGTATGACTGAAGTGAAAAAAGGCCAGAAATGACACGTCTGTTCTTCAGTAAAAGTGTCTGTCTGGCTAAGTGATAATAAGTCTGACCTTGTTTTGTAGGAAATCCTTTTGATCTCTGTAATCTGAACTGACTCTTTTCTTTCATTTATGTATAGTCGCCAAATAAGAGCAATGTGTTAAAGAATCTGAGCCCTGTGTAGAAAAGACAATCAGGAAGGAATTTAAGGGCTAATATCATATTAGCCCTTAAATTCATATGATGTTTGCATCTACTATTTTTTTTTTATTTCGTATGAATGTGTTAAAACACATTGAGATTGTGCATGTTTTATACAGTACAACTTTTTTTGGCCCCTTCAAAATAGTTGTTGTTGTAAAATATATTTTAAGCTTCTACTTTACATACAGCCCTAAAGTAGCTGTGGTCAAACAGCGAGATGACACATATTCAGCAAAAGTTTACTTTTAAGTCCCACTTGCCGCTGCTCAGCTGTGAGCACTGAGAAGATAACTAACATTGTGATGATGAGCCGGTGAATCATGTACATGGAGTCCTGTTGTGAGAAGAATGTGTTGTTGTTGTCTTGCTTTCTCACATGTAGGTGGTCCTGGACATGACATTTGGAGGTGGCGGTCATACCAAAGCAATCATCAGCACGGTCCCCGAAGTCAGCATTCTGGCCCTAGACCGAGACCCCCAGGCATACGCCCTGGCCCAGCGGTTAGCGGGGGAACACCGGTGAGTGATTTAATGAGAGGGACAGACCAGACCATAACACGTCTGCCTAGACGATTGTTTATACTCTGTCATTGTAATGTTGTACCACAGGTTTTCAGTGTCACAGCCGACGGCGTGACCAATTTGGAGCGGTGTTTATGATGCAGCCATTATTTTCTGGAAACATGCTGTAGGAGTGATGTAGTAACGCCGTTCTCCCTGTGTTTTCTCGCTCCTTGCCTGAGCCCGATCAAATGCTGCTCGCTAGGCTACAGCCGCTGAGTTTCAGAATCTAGTCAAATCCTTCCCTTCTTCTTAACTTAAAGCTTCTCTTCACCCCCCACGCAAAGCTGGTGGGCCCGGCATGTCATTTGTCAGAGTAAGGGCCCACGCCTGCAGTGTGAGGGAGATGCTGCCTCCCACGGAGGATCTATAAGATAGATGGAACGGGGGATGGGGGGAGAGCAGAGAAGTTCGAAAATTGTGTGTGCGAGAAAGAGAGAAACAGAGGGAGAGATAAGGACAGTTTCTGTCTCTCCTTGTGTGTGTGTGTGTGTGTGTGTGGGGCACAACAAGATGAAAATGAGATGTTCCTAAGACCATAGCGTGGGAAGGAATCCTTTTACGTAGATTCTGGGGAAGCCTCTCTCAAGGGAATTTGCCAGAGAAATGTATCTGTGAGCAGAGAATGACAATTAAAAGAGAGAGAGAGGGAGAACACTGTATTCTGTCAGCAGCAATATACCCCCGCTGTAAACTCCTCCACGCCTACTCATGATGAAAGGTGAGAGAAGCTTTAGGAATCTAGTCATTAACCAATATTATTGGAAGCTTGAGTAAAAGACCCTGGAAACCTACGCAGTGCATCCACCCAAGGTTAGAGGATTTTCTGTCTCCTCCCCATACCTTTCCTCCTCTCTTTTTGATCCTATACTGCGGTACAAACTGTTGAGTGTTCAGTCCAACCTAAAACCAGTTTTGTTGTAGGTTAAACTTCACATCTGTAATCCAATGGCAGAGGAATCTGGTGTTGCCTGAATTATATAAACCCGTGTCTTAATTGGGATTTGTCCCCAAGCACGTGGAGCCCTTCCGTCCTCCCTCGTTTTTTTTTTTTTTTTTTTTTCTCTCAGTCTTGTTGTTGCTATGACTTCAGTGCCACTGCAGTTGTGCCAGCAAGAATGTTCTAAATAAGTAAGAAAGCCCCTAGAACTTCACGAACAAAACATAGGTTTTAATTTCTTGACACACAAAATACATTCAAAATGAGATGCAACAGTTACTGTCTGCAGGCTGTATCCAGATTGTTGGTTTTATTTGGATTCCAATATTTTGGCACATAAAGCTCAGCTTGCTCACGTCCCCGTCTGTCCTTTTTCTTATTTGGGCTTATTGCATCAACAAAGTCGGTGACGCTTTCAATGCTCCGTTTGATTCACTAATTAAGTTTTTAATGTGACTACTATTAAAAGATTTTTTTTTTTCTCAAAAGTTTCCATGGAATTTAATGGATGTTGATAAGAAAATATGAAGACCAGGTGCAGGAGGCTGTTTCGGTTTCTTTCTTGTTTTTCACAGGACTGTAGATATTTTCAACACTGCTCCCCTGCTGAAAGCAATCAATCAGTATCTTGTCTAAGCCTTCCATGACGCAGGTAAAGGAACTGTCAGGTCCACACAGGGGAATATTTCAAGCCTCATATGTGAAGAGCACCATGTTAAACGAGCATGCACTCAGGCTGCTGTTGAGGCACTTGATGTCCCCGCAGAATGTGCTCTTATTCAACACAGACAAGTTCACGCAAGGGCAGATTTAGACAGGGGTAGGTCTGTGACAAAATGAGGAGGCGTGGCAACATTTCATTTGATGTTAAGTGCTCCAGCACATCATGTACACCATTCATGTTAACAAGAAAAGGTTGCATCCATTAAAAATGTCTTTATTTATATATATTTCCATATGAATGTATCTAGTGCAGTGCTTCCCAATCTTTTTCTGTTACGCCCCCCCCTAGCAAGAAGAACACAATTCGCGCCCCCCACCCCCACTCTCTGCCGCAACTATAATAACAACAAGGATACAACAAGGTACATTGTATCCTTGTTAACATAAAGAAACAAAAAAGAGATATAGTTCAACTGACAAGGATGTGCAATTACACTTTATTGTAGTACGGCGGAAAAAAAAGCATGTTCCCCACGGTCACACACGCCCCCCTCAGCATTGCACCCCACACTTTGAAAGCCCCTGATCTAGTGTATTAAAATACCAGTCATCCCATTAACTTTTTGCCTATTAAAAAAAAATGAGTGAGAAAAACCTATAGATATTTTCCTTTTGGAATACCAAACCTTTCCCAGTTATTTGGATCCTAGATTAGTAGAGTGATGATAAACAGTTGTCTCCTTTATTCTTTTCACTTCAGAATTTGTCTGATTCTTACAGAGTGGAAGATAGATTAAGATTTCCTCCAATTTAAACTACAACTAAACTGTTGTGACGCCTTTACCCTCTAACTTAAGGCTAAACGGTGGTTGTTAAGGGGATTTAAGACATTTACCGCCTGATAAAACTCAATCCTATGCTTCTTATTACACAGTGTATATGGATTAGTTAGTTGTTTTGTGTTTATAAATTACACACTGTACAAAAAAATCAAACTGACCCTCTCTTTCTTGAGATATTTGCGTGCCTTCAATGAGCCAAATGCTTCCTTATAAGCTCTCACATTTGGACCTCAGCAGAAACACTATCAAAAGTTGTCCTCTTCAATAATACAAGACCTTACATAAGGTATTTGGCTCTCCAAGTCTGTGTCTCAGCCACATAAAGAAGTTAATAATTTAGAATTGTTATGTAACTGTTTTGCATATTATTGAATTCTTTAGCAGGTCACAAAAACACAAAATGATGTCGTGGTGTGTAGCAGTGTCCATTCTGCAAGTCTAGACATTTAACAACACCCAATAAAATACACTTTGTTCCCCCTGTAAACCACTTTAACAGGGCAACAGTCCAGGCGATAGGGCAGAGACTCCTAGAACATTTTCCCACGAGTTATAAAGAAAAAAAAAAAAAAGATCAAACAGGTTTTAAATGCGTCCTGTTTCTGCACATGGCTGCACTTCCTGGCTGGAATAAACCCACCCTGCTTTACCTTTTACTGATACTAGTTTGGGAAACTAATGTGTCAATAGCGGAATTGGTTTAACTGCTGTTAATAGGCTGCCCCTGACAAGAACCAAGCACATTGTGGCCCCTCGGGAAATTGAACCCAGGACTCGCCTCTCTTTCTGTTTTCGAGGCGTGCGTGCTGAGTGCTATAATATGATTAGCATGGAGCTCTTCATGTAGAGTTGCATCTGTACTATGACTCTAATGTGTCATTTTCTTTGGTAATTATACAAAGGCCCCTGGACTTATGTCAACCGAGGACCCCTTGTGCTTGGTATTTCCCTGCTGGAGTGAAGCATCCCTGCTAAAACCATTCAGTTTGATGTAACTCATGTGTAGCAACTGTGTGTTGAAAACTGATGAAAATATTTTTTTTGTAACATCTTCTACAAAATTAACTTATGTCAACGTTATTGTCATTCTTCTTCATACGTGGTGCACGAGCAGAACAGGTTTGGACTCATTCAGATCTGGACTGTGGTGCAAAAAAGGCAAGGCAACAGTTACAGCAATCATAACTGTGCTGTGTTTATCCATCCATTGTCACTGGCTTATCTGTTACCAGGGGTGTCCAATAGGTAGATCGGGATCTACCAGTAGATCCCCAAAGTAGTGTTGGTAGATCCTGAGCTTTAACATAAAAACTATTAGTGATAAAAACTTGAGATGTAATTCTATTTCAAGATGTTAATCGCTGAGCTAAAGTGAGAATAATATAAGTATTGAGACAGTATAACATGTGTTATGTATGTTATTGTAGAGAGTAAGATATCCAGTTTATATTGGTAAATAAATTTTGAGTTTTCAATCTAGGTAGATCACTTCAGCCATGTCAATTGAAAAGTAGCTCACAAGACAAAAAAGTGTGGACAGCCCTGCCCTCAGCGGTATTCGACTGAGACATTGCCTGTCGGTCAAAGCAAAGGCCACCAAAGTAAGTTATACATATTGTATATAATTCGCATGGTATCGTCCCCACTCACTGCTCCCCGGGCGCTCATTAACTGCCCACTGTTCACTTTGGTGATGGGTTAAATGCAGAGGCCAAATTTCGTTGTGCGCTGTGGTGTGAATAACAACGTCACAATGAAATTTCTCAAATAAAAATGGAATTAGATGAAACATCTCCATGAGAAGTGACAGTCTGCTCATGCCATGATTCATTCAGGTTGTCAGTGAAAAATCTGCTTCATTTAGTCCATATGTATTTTGAGTTTCATAAAGGTGATGAGAGCAGCAGTTGCTGCTGCTGCAAGGAAGGAAGGAAAGGGAGGAAATCAACCCCCCGTCATTGTGATATTGTGATTTACACCAGTTTACACAATGAAATGTCACCTCTGTATTTAACCCATCACCAAAGTGAACAGTGGGCAGCTTTGAGCAGTGAGTGTGGACGCTCACCGGGGTAGAAGGATTCGAACTGGGGACCTTACAGACCCAAGTCCGCTTCCTCAACCACTAGGCCACCAACTTCCCCAACTGCAAGGGTGTTGGGTTGGTGTTTCTGTTTGTGCTTTAAGTATGTGTGTCACAACTGGACCTTATACCTTATATTGGACACCCCTGGGCTAGAAGAAAGACTTTCTTTGGTTGTGGCACAAAACTCAAGTAGTTAGATTCCGTTTGTTGTTCATTTCCAAATGGAATCAATAAAGATGAATGTAACAAAAAAAAAAAACATAAACCTCGACCAAAATATCGGCACTTGCAACTTTGAATACTAAGTGGGGAAATAGAATTAAGATGGTGAACAACAGAAGTATATTGTGCATCAATTTGAAGGAAGCAACAAGGACTTTCCAAGCCTTGCTATGGATTTGTCAACACATAAATCACTGTGCAGGAGAGTGCTTAGCAACAGCTAAGCAGTAGAAGGTCCTGGCAGCATTTGCAAAAATTCTCCCTTGGTACTTGTCTGGGCTTTGGTGATGGATAACCTGCTAATTTTGTCCTTTCTAGAAAAGCCTTGAGTAAAGTTTGAGGAAGGTGGAATCATGAACAGCATTTAGAGACAGAGTTTACCAGTGATATAACAGCTAGAGTGAAAAACATGTCAATATCAGCCTCACAGCCTAAAGATCTGGGACACATAAACATAGGCCTTTTCTGCATCTTCCATTAATATGAACCTTAGTGGACATGTGAAATCCAACAGTCAGTTTTGCCCCGAGATAATCTGAAACATGGTCTACTCTGATCATAGTGTAGTATACTGTATGTATAGTGACTATCACCTTGAGTGGGATAGCTTCAAAAAGGGCAGTCGGTGGCCAAATGGGTAAGGAAGTGGACTTGGGTCCGCAAAGCCCCTAGTTCGAATCTCCCCACCACCAAGTTGCCACTGAGGTCCACTGAGCATGGCACTGTCCTCACTCACTGCTCCCCGGGCGCCCACTGTTCACTTTGGTGATGGGTTGAATACAAAGGTCACATTTCGTTGTGTGCAGTGGTGTGAATCACAATGTCACAATAACAAGAAGTTTGCTTTACTTCTTTGCTTTCCCTTTCCTTGTCCCTGAGAAGCTGTATCTAGGGGTTGGATATATATAGTTAATTTTGGGACTGATCAGACCGTAAGAACTTAGATGACATCCCTGACTCCTGTAGCAAGAACTGCTTTGGAAAAAACATCAAACAAATATATTGTAATATACTTTAAATAAAGACAACGAGGTGGATTTCTTTTTAAGACTTTAAGAAGAAAATTTCATTGACAGTTGTGACAAATGAAAAATTCAACAAAAATACCGTTGTGATCCACTGAGGAAGAACAGAAAGATGCTGGTAGTGGGAGATGTGCGCATGTTTTCGGAAAAAAAATTCAAACATTTCGCACAATTGATCGTGAGGTATAGGTGTAGCCACGGGTGGGCCACTTGTCAGTCACGCCCACCCAATCCAATGAGAGGGCTGATCAAACTTGGCTATAATACTTTGGGTTGGCCCACCCTAATTTTTTCAGGGGCCACCCATTTTAAGGGGTCTGGCCACGCCCCTGTTGTGAGGTAGTTGGGAGTTGATTGTGAGGCGCACAACTCGAGACCCACAACTCAAGAGTCAACAGACTGCTGGTCATCGTACAACTGAAATATTGCGGCAAAATCATATAACAAATTTGATTTATATGTTTCTTGACTGTAAATTTTAACCAAATAATATTATATATTATATCAAAACCATTTTGCTCTAGCAGGCCAGTTTGTGGAAAAGAGCAGCTTAATAAAAGTCACATAACAGAAGACCTGCACAGGTTGTGACATCATCACGCCAAAGCAGCAGCTGTTGTAACATCTGGTGCGTTCAGATACATTGAGAACTTGGGAATATATGATAATTGTGGTGCAACAATTCAAGGCAAAGGTGTATAAGAATAATTTTTAATTTTCAAATTTTAACTTCAATTTTTCTTTCTTTTTTTTAAATCTTGCTTACAGCTTCTGAAGCCCCTAAGCGTCCCCTTGTGGCCCCTATGTTAAAGTCAAACACTAGTTATTTCCTAAAATTCAGTTCATTCAGTTTATCTAAAATACCCACTTGGTTTCCTCATATGATGAGGACGACCACACTAGATCCATTTTTTACAGCTTGAAATACTAGCTGCCTCATTTCTGTTTGCTATGACCAAAGTGAAGATGCCAGTCTGCTATTGCTCCACATTTTGCGTAAGCTTCCTAACTTATCAACGTCCATCTCCCTTCCTGGTAGCCGGATGAATAAATAACCTTGTAAATGTAAAGATTTCAAGTCCTGTCGTTTCTCTTGCTCTCATCTGTGTTCACACAGTGTTAAAAGGTCACATCAAAAATGCATGAACATGGCTGGAGGATGTCACCACTGGTGCATGGAGGAACTGTGACTGTGAGTTCATAGTCCCCTCTCAAACATGAGAGGATCTCAATAAGACATGCAGCTGGGGTACATGTAAATATGGATTTTGCTGGTAAAATACCTACTGCATAGTAATTATTTTGATAAACTTGACATTATCGCTTGGATTTGTCTTGACGTTGACTTTAGTTGACAAATCCATAGCTTTCAAACAGTAAAATATGGAAAGCAATGCATTGAATCACATTTGTTATGCATTAAAGAAGGACAATGTACTTCCTACTGGTAACAACAGTCGATGACTGATGATACTGTACACTAGGGGCAGACTCACCAATGGTGTTTTATTGCGGTTAATGTGTTTTTGATCTTAACGACCTGTGGACTATGACTGTCACTACAAGATTTGGTTGGTTTTGGTGTCCATTACTGCAATTTTTTTCTGAATATTGCAGTGATGGACATTTCTAAATGTAATAGATTAACCAAAGACAACAACAACAAAAAATGTATTCGAAAAAGTTGCTGCTACACTCTCATTTTCCAGCTTTGGATTGGACCTCCATCTTTCCATCCATCCATATGTCTCTGTCTTCCCTTATGTGAATACAAATAATTTTATGTTAAGTCAGTTTGCTGCATCCATCAATCTCCTCTTTGTCTCCTACTTGGTAGCTCCATCTCTAGGATCATTCTTCTACCACTGTCCCTCCTCTGAACATGTCCAAACCATCTTAATCTGTCTTCTCTAGCTTTTTCTCCAAACCTTCCTGTCTGTATTGTCCCTCTAATCACTTCATTCCTGATCCTGTCCATCGTTGTCTCTCCTAAAGAGAATCTCAGCATCTTTAACTCCTCCACCTACCGCTCTGTCTCCTGTCTTCTGCCTATTCATAGTGTCTCTAATCCATCCATCATGGCTGGTCTCGGGGCTGCCCTGTAAACCTTTCCCTTCAACTGAGCTGGAACTCTTCTATCACAGATTATTATGAAAATGATAATATATAATATATAAAATAATCACTAATACAATCAGAAGTATGGGGATAACCTGAATTCACCAAAAAATATTTTATATCTTTTTTTACACACTTTTTTACATACAGACAGAAAAACCCGGCCTACTGTTTATTTTATAAAGAAAGTACATCATGTACTCTCATTAAATATATAGGTCAAGAGTCCTTTCTCCTGTCTGTATATGTACGATAAATTGCGGCTATATTACAGTCACAGGGAAGAAGTCGCAACACATAATAAAAATACAAACAAACAAGAAAACAACAATTTTTTTTCGACCAAAAACACAACAAATCAACTTAAATATTCAGCCAGATTCCAGTACGTAACTATGCAAAGGCCCTGTCTTGTATGTCCTTTTTGTCATTAAATAATATCTATCTTCCCTAAAGGTTTTCCACATGCACTGACATGCACATGATATTTTCTCTCATTCATTTTTGTCTAAAGCGGCGTGAAACCACTGCTTGGCAGATTCAGTGAGCTGGAGGTCCTGCTGTCCGACATGAACATTGAACCGCGCAGCATTGATGCTGTTTTGCTGGACGCCGGCTGCTCCTCCATGCAGATGGATCAGGCAGACAGAGGCTTCTCCCTGAGCAAAGACGGGCCGTTGGATATGAGAATGGATGGAGACAGGTAAGAGATGTGATGTGTGCTCTCTGCGTGCGAAGACGATGGAGCAGCGGTGCCTTAAAATCACCTGCGCAGCCACTGGAGCAGAGAATAATAACTGACACAAAGAGCTGAAAACTCCTAATGGATTGATCTCGAGATTGTTTACTATTTATTTAGCGAGTTTATTTTATTTTTTTATTTGTATGAGATTGAGTTTGCAATACATTTATAAACAGAAATTAATCATTTTTATCATGATAAAAATAAATGATGTTATATAACCTGATTATAGGAACAAAACACATTATCAGATTTATTTTCATATTCATCTGCGTGTGTGTGAGTGTCTGAGTAAGAGGCTCTGTGTGTGTGTGTGTGTGTGTGAGAGAGAGAGCCACTGGGATTGAAATCTAATTTTTAATGAATGTTTTCACACACATAAATGAACTATGTGCCAGAAAAAAAAAAAAAGAAAAATAAATACAATAAATAAACCAAGCCCTTTATATTTATGTTTGTTTGAGAGAATTCTCACAGATTGCCTGGTCCTTTTTGTTCTCTTACATCCTTTCTATTCATAACTCTCAACCATAAAGGTGTTCAGCTGCATCTCAGAGTTGTCAGGATTCAATGCTCTCAGCAAGGACGTGACGTCAAGCAGCTTAATTGGGCTTCTCTTTGTGCGTAGGTACCTCGACGTGCCCTGCGCTGCTGACGTTGTGAATACCTTGGATCAACAGGCTCTTGCATCCATCCTCGCTGCATATGGGGAAGAAAGACACGCCAGGAAAATAGCTTCAGCCATTGTAATGGCACGCCGTGTCAACCCCATCACCAGGACGCAGCAGCTGGCCAGCGTGGTAGCAGGTTAGCGAGACACTATACTGTTTAAATCCCTGTAGCTCGGTGGAAGCTGTGGGAGAAAAAAATAAAAAATAGAGGAGTTATTAGTGCTGTCTCCCAGTGGAATCTGAGAAAATTACCTTGGCCGGTGATCCTGTTTCCTGTTCCTCTGGTTTAGGTGTCTTTCGTGCACATCCTTCTTTGAAAGAGGGGAAAAAAGGTGACATAAAGACAAAGGCTGAAGTGTCTGGAACAGAATGTGACGGAACCTAAACAGTGTGTCACATACGATAGCCCTCTCCCTTCCATTTCATGACATTCATCCCTCCCTCTCATCTTCCCCTTTTCTCGTTTCTATAGTCACAAATATGTGGTTGACACACACACACACACACACACACACACACACACACACACACACACACACACACACACACACACACACACACACACAGACAGACAGACAGACACACACACACACACGTATGATCACACGCACGCGCGTGCATTAAGTCTGGATGATTTTATTTGTTTTTACTGATCGTTTTTCTTTTCTTCCCACCCTTCTATGCCTGAAGATTTGAGCGTCTGAAGGAGTGAGATGTCATTTCAATTGTTATTGCACAGAGCAGTATGTGCGTCAGTGTCACCCTGGGAGAACAGGTGTGAGTAAGAGCAGCAGTTTGATCTTTGTTTGAAAAGCGAAGCACGTCACCACCACCCATGTTTATTTGGAACAATCCAAGTGGACTCGATTTGAGCAAAGTTGCAGGTGTGGCTTTGTTATTAGTTATTATTCCGACAGATAATGCACAGTAACAGGAGACAGGATGAGGAGGTTTGTGTTTACCGCTAGGCAGGCATGTCAGGCTGCAGACAGTGGATGAGACTTGGTTTTAACTCGGACCTTTTGAAGCTCCCTGTCCACAATGGAGTCTGAAACATTCTTTGAAGTTTAATGAATTACCCAGTATTATTAAGCCTAATTCTATTTAGTTGGTACTAATCAATCAATCAATCAGATTTTATTTTCAGATTTTTTTCTATAGCCCACATTAATAAATCAGATTTGTTACATTGCACTTGGACAGACGGTGCAATGGATGTTACCAGAGCATAAAAATATAATAAAATAAAACCAGTACAAAGATACAATGACAATGAACAATTTCACATACATACATATATCTAACAAACACAGTTAAAATTCTTCCAGTAGGAAATGAATGTTACAAAATGGCTTGTAATGTCAGTAGTGATATGGGTTCTGATCCTGGTCATCATAGTCCTGATCGTCCTGGCATTGGCCCATTCACCAGCAACAATAGGAAATGCTCCTTAAAAAAGTAAATTTAACATTTACTTTATAACCATGTGTCAAACTCATGGCTCACTGTCTAAATGTGGCCCGCAAAGTCATTTTGTGTGGTCTTAAATAAAGCCCTGAAGTGCTGCTAAATTGTTGTAGCCTGATAAGTTAATCTATTCATCTTCATCTTGTCCTGGCAACTTGTCTGTTGCCAGGTCACTGGGTCAAGTCTCCACTACTGTGGGGTGTGGACTGGCTTTGGTGCTTAGCTCAGAGCACCTCAGTGACAACCTGGCAGCTAAAGGATTTGAACCTGAAGTCTTGAGAGTCACTTCCCTAGTGGCTAACCCACAACTGCCACCCAATTTGATCATATTTTATTTATTACCAAGCATTGCAACTTCAATATATAGTTATCATCACAGTAACTTTTGTTTTTACATAGGTAGTTTTACAGCCTTGGTTAAAGGTGTAGGTGTGCAAACTTTTTTTTTTTTTAAATGGTCGTTTGATGAGTTAAATATACATTCATTCATTGATTTATTTTCATCCACTTATCATTACAAGATAACACTCTCCAGGATTGATGCCTAAACCAGTGATTCCCAACCACTGGGCCGGGGACCGGTATCAGTCCATTGGTGAATTGGTCCCGGGCCGCAAAGAAATAATGTTTCCTTTTGGCTCTATCTGGCTATTACTTCCACTTGATCCATACCCATATCAACAAAAGAACTGAACAATAGAATGGATAGGATTTCATCATCAATAGAAATATTTTCTTAGTGAAGACAACAACAATAAACTCCAAATGATACAAGATTCTAACTTTTATACTGGTCTGGTAGCAGGTAACTATGGGCTGTGTGCACTTGAGAAAACCTTGTTGTGCCCTTGCACAGTTAATCCAAACAGAACACCAGAAATGTAATTTTAATAAGGGGTATTTATCGGCTGCAAATTAATGGCCGGTCCGTAGAAATAGTACGAGACATTTAACCGGTCTGTGGCGCAAAAGAGGTTTGGGAACACTGGTCTAAACCACACTGCACCATAGTGTGAGCCCTACTGTGGGTGGTTAGCCCACTGGAAGTTGTGTAGAGATGGCGCTATGCTCTGAACACCTTTGTGGCAACCTGGAAGTGTCATGTCATCTTCCGACTATAGTTACCCTTATGGTATCTGGACATAGTAGGTTTCTTGAAGAAATCTGCTCCCCAGTCTGCACAACAACTCCTCCAGACAGTTTGGTCTGATATTGGAAAGGGAGGCAGATAATCCTGAACTGGACTGTTTCACTCTCTTACATCAACCATCTTAATGCCCTTCTTCACTACATTCATTAACCTTCCCCCACATCGAACAACCCTAGTTCAATAAATCCACTATCTCTCATCAGCATGTGTCCAAACCATCTCCCCCCCTGCCTCTAACATTGTTTCTCTCCATAGTAATCTACCTTCCAGCTAGTTCGCAGTGAAAATGTCAAGACCTGATGCTCTCCCACTTCTGCATCAGCCATTTCTGTTGTCTGGACTGGTGTTTTCCCAAACTTTTTTTTTTCTGGGGACCCAAGTGATATCTATAGTAATATGTCTGTGAAGATTCTCATTCATCCAAAGAGTTTAGTTCTCAACAACTGGACTTCTTCTTGGAGTTGAAAGACATTTAAATCCTCAACTGAGGAACTTCATCAGAGGACATCTTTGTATTTCTTAAGATTTAAACAACAAAAACACAAGACCAGCAAATATTGCAGTGACATCCTAGGAAACATGATGTGAGAAGAACTAAAAAAAATCTTGTGACCCATCTGAGCCATTCTAAACAAAGACAACTACCCTCACCAACTGTCCAACCACCGTAGCAGGTCTCACTTGAATAGACTTTCTTTTTTAGTTTTGTTGCTTTTTCTCTGTATTATTTTGGATTCAAGGAAAGCAAACGTACAGAAGGGGGATGTGATGAGATAATGTAGTTCCTGCAGATTTCAACAACGTCCTCAGTGTGGGATCAGTTAACTTACAATTATAATCATTTAACCTGTAAGAGACGTTAGCAGAGTCAGTGATGAGGTTCTGACTCTATATTGATGTATACATATATATATATATGTATGTATATATATATATATATATATTTATATAGTATGGTAGATCAGTGGTGCCCACACTTGTTTGTCTTGTGAGCTACTTTTCAAATGACCAGGCTGAAGTGATCTACCTAGACTGAAAACTCTATACATTTACCCATATAAACTGGATATCTTACTCTCTACATTAACATATAACATATGTTATTACTGTCTGACTCAATGCCTATATTATTCCCACTTTAGCCCAGTGATTAGCATCTTGAAATAGAATTACATCTCTAGTTTTAATTACATTGTTTTTTATGTTAATGCTCAGGATCTACCAACACTCCTTTAGAGATCTCCTGGTTGATCCCCATCTACCTGTTGGGCAACCTTGTGGGAGCAAAGCAAGTCTGGCAATAAGACTTGCTCCTGGGTTATTTCAGATTTTAACAATGATACACTGAACTGCAGTAAGAAAAGACATGACTCTTACTGGCCGCTGTGCAGCTGTTTAAGTTTATGATTTTTGGTCAAGTATTTGGATTTACAAGTATTTGAATGTATACGTCTGATGGAGGCAATGGGTTTGGAACATGTGACAGAATTGTCCTTTTAATCATTCATCCATCTACTCATATATTTATCTTCTACTTTTATGTGTTTCCAAGTCTTGGGGGTATTTGTCTCCACCACCACCACCCAAATCTCACCTTCCTGCATGTGAGGAGCCCTATGTGTTTTATTCACCTTTAGTCAAAACAAGTCAAAAATATATTATAAAACCATTTCCCTAGTTTTGTATACAAACGAGCAACGCTGGCGTCTATTCCTTCAATATTTCACCTGCGCTTAGTCAAACCTCGAACGCCTTAATAAAGTATGTAGGTGATGTATCACCCGTATGCTCTCAGTGTTGCTTAAAGTCAATAAGTAATTAACAAATAAATTATTCAACTCTTTTGATAAGTGACTAATTAGTAGGAATGTTTTTTTTTCCAACAAAGCAGAGCCTGTGATTTTGTTTTGTTAAATTAGACTTTTTTCTTTCACCTTTTTCTTCTCCTCTCATCAATAAAGCAAGTAAACATTCTCTGACAACGTTACCACTTTTTCCCTAAATGGCAGCCTTATGAAATGAATCAACCCAGTATAAAATCATCAATGGTTTTTGCACAGATGACAAACCGGTGCATCAGACACCGGACCCTGGTGTTTGGCCTGGTTATCCCTGTTCTGCTCCGTAGGTCAGTGTGTAGGACCAATGAGAGAAGGATTAGAAAGAGGAAGAGATCAGAGGGCGTGGTGAGGCCGGGGTGGGGCGGGGCCGTGTGGTGCGGTGTGCAGGCGCTGTATTGATTCCAGCGTGAGTCACACCTTGGGCTGTTTCGTGCAGGAGGAGAGAAATGCCACATGGCTCACTTCACCTTTAGAGCTGTTTCTCCGGGTCTGTAAGGTTTTTTAATTGTTCTTTTGTTTTTCTCGCTGGTGGTTATAGGTTGGTGATGATGTTTTTTCTTGCCGGGAGGTCCAGCAAAGTTCATTGCAGTTTCCGTTTCACTCAAACTACCAGATTTACAATTCAGATGGTATCACATGGTAGCACAAAAAAAAAAAAACATTTTGTGCCATACCATCGACCATAAAAAAAATGTCACAGTGTTTTGTTTCTCTGTCAGACTTCTGTGTTTTTGCTGCATGTATGAATCAAACAAATAAGGTGGAAGTGAAACCATCAGTTTAAGGATGTTTTAGTTAAAAAATGATCCCTCCTCTAACCACAAATTTTTGGACTTTATTTGCCAGGCAGTAAAAAAAATAACTGCTCATCTTTTCCACTCAGCCACGTTATTATCAGCGTTAAATATTATTGATACTGCATTGCTCTTGGGCCTTAGCAGAATAACGTTTGGTGCTTTTCTCTAATATCACGCAGCTGTTTCGATCCCCTGTCTTTTTCCAAAGCCTGTGTTAAATGAACACATTTTTCAGGGCGAAAAATTTAAAATGTACAAAGTCCTGTCTCAGTGGGTACGATTAGATCAACACAGAAATCTACCAAACTTGACATTTTTATACATGCCGCATGTACGTATATTTTATCTTTTGCACCAGTGGAAGTTAGTAATCCAGAAATTTTGATTTTTTTTTTTAACTTACTTTCTGTTCACTTTTCTAACCTGTTCCTGTAATATAAAGGCAGAGCTTCTCTGCATCAAAAGACGACTCAGAGAAAGGTGACTCAGTCATTATTTTGCAGCAGCTTTTAACTGTCACAGAACAATCAGTCAGTGGGAGTTTGATAATGGTGTATTTTCCTTTTATTTTTATTTTTTTTATTTCACTACATGTGAAATGTAACTTATACCCAGCCTGTGTTTTCTCTCTAATGAAGCTAACTTTACATTTTTACCTACATGAAATACAAAAATACATTGCATGTACATGAAATACTCCATCTCAAAGTAACCCCCAAAGTGCAGTCTCTGTCGTTCAGAGGTTCATCTGAAAACGTTTGTAAAATTTGAGTTTTGAAAGTTGACAGTAGTCTTTCAAGGCCACAGCATCACTGTCAACCTCCAACGCTGAGACTGCGTGACGGTAAGACATGTTTTTCCAGTGGCAAACTTGTTGCCATGGTCACCACCACAATAAAGTCACTCTAAATGGAAATAAAAAAAGAGTGTTTGGCCAATGAAAACAACTGTTCATAGGTTCATCAAATGGCTGTAAGTTTGACGTAGACGGAATTGATTCATATAATTCTAAAGTCTTCCTATAATCTACAAAAGTTAAAATTGTGCAGAAATCCGAGTTGGTTGCAGTAAACTGTCTGTAGTTGCAAAAACAACTTAGATGTATTGAATTTCTCCTGCTTACGATCATAAAACCAATTCTTTTACTGCCATGAATTAATGCCCTGCATTAATCTGCACCGCTGCTTAATTATTTTCCCACACACTGGCCAAAATGTTAATTGAACTATTTAATAATTTACGGTACATTTACTACATATTGTCTTTTTGTGGTAAAAAAATAACAACAATAATCTCCGTATGTTTTACCCGTGATCACAACCCGTGACACCTTTAGTCAATAAAACGAAACTAAACTAACTAAAAACAGCCGAATGGTTGCGTTGCATCCACACAGGCCTGGAATAATAATGTTTCTGCTGTTGCTCCCAGCCAAACCATTAACTAACTGCATGTCCAAGACTAATCTAACATTCCCCGTGCTTAAAAATAGTATGGGTATTTATTAATATTATGACTTGGTGACTAAGAACAGCAGACAAAGTTGTTAATCTCTGAGATCTGCAACCTTCCATCTTCGCTGCTTGTGTTTTTCCATCCTGCACTCATCTGTACAGAAGCATAAACAAACTGTTTTTTTTTTTTTTTCTTTTTTTTTTTCAGTGACCTCTGCCTGAAAGTGAAAGAGTAAACATTTTCTTCATGTTAAAATCTATTTAAACTCCACTGTGCAAAGTGAGTTCTCCTCAGATGTGGACCTTTGCAAATCCCCGTAAAGTCAATTTTTGGACATTTCGTCAGGGTCAACCACGTTCAGAACAGCAGGCGAATGTCTGCAGCTTACAGGTGGCTCTTGGGTTGAGCAGGCAGGAGGCAGGCCACTCGCCCACGCACACATGTATTTGCGAATATCCAGAGCTTTTCCTGTTGTATTTTCTCACGGGCATACTCGGACACGATCTGGAAATTTGACAAGGGAGTCGGCAGGAGGAGGATTGTGTCACACGTAACTTTCTTCAAGTGTCAAGAAAGGGGCTGTATATATTTTTTTCTACCTGAAAGCAACACAAAAATGTAAAAAATGGTGGAACTAAATCTTTTCTTTTTTTAGGATAAGAAAAACAGCGGGAAGGTATTTTGTAAAAGGTAGCATCATATTTAGAATGTGAGTTCTCCTCACCCAATGACACCTATATCACCTATATTACTTACCTAATCCCCTATATACACCACCCATCCATCCATGCATTCATCATCCACCCATCCATCCATCTATACATCCATCCATCATCCATCTATGCATCCACCCATCCATCCATCATCCATCTATGCATCCACCTATCCATCTATCATCCATCCACCCATCCATTAATCCATCCATCCATCGATCCATCCATCGATCCATCCATCCATCCACCCATCCACCCATCCACCCATCCATCATCCATCTATCCACCCACCCATCCATCCATCCATCCATCCATCCATTAATCCATCCATCCATCCACCCATGCATCATCCATCTATCCATCCATCCATCCATCCATCCACTTAGACTGTTGCACACAACAAAATGTGTCCTCTGCATTTAATCTGTCACTTAAGTGGACAGGATGCATTAAGTGGGGACACCGCCATGCTCAATGCAGTGGCAACTTTGCAATTGGTATATTGATAGATTCAAACCCTGTCTCTTATACACATC
>JAFBJS010000456.1:674440-712875 GCA_016785265.1 Paraplagusia blochii
GTGTATAAGAGACAGCATCCATCCATCTATGCATCCACCCATCCATCCATCATCCATCTATGCATCCACCCATCCATCCATCATCCATCTATGCATCCACCTATCCATCCATCTATGCATCCACCTATCCATCCATCTATCATCCATCCACCCATCCATTAATCCATCCATCCATCCATCTATCCATCCATCCACCCATCCACCCATCCATCATCCATCTATCCATCTATCCACCCACCCATCCATCCATCCATCCATCCATTAATCCATCCATCCATCCATCCACCCATGCATCATCCATCTATCCACCCACCCATCCATCCACCCACCCATCCATCTATCATCCATCCACCCATCCATTAATCCATCCATCCATCTATCCATCCATCTCTCCATCCATCTATCCATCCATCCACCCATCCATCATCCATCTATCCATCTATCCACCCACCCATCCATCCATCCACCCATCCATTAATCCATCCATCCATCATCCATCATCCATCATCCATCTATCCACCCACCCATCCATCCATCCATCCATCCATTAATCCATCCATCCATCCATCCACCCATGCATCATCCATCTATCCACCCACCCATCCATCCATCCATCCATTAATCCATCCATCCATCTATCTATCCATCCATCATCCATCCATCCATCCACTTAGACTGTTGCACACAACAAAATGTGTCCTCTGCATTTAATCTGTCACTTAAGAGGACAGGATGCATTAAGTGGGGACACTGCCATGCTCAATGCACCTCAGTGGCAACTTTGCAATTGGTATATTGATAGATTCGAACCTGGAACCCTGCGGACCAGTCCAGTTCCTTAACTTATAGGCCACCACTGCACCAAAAGTGGTGGCCTAGTATATGTATGCATAGATAAATCATTGAATCTAAATGCCTTATTTGTATTTAACCTCTACAAACTTAACTAATGTCTTTGCTAATGTCTCTGTCTCAAGGATCGCTTCCTGCTGCTGTTACCTACGCACGCAAAGACCGTCTGCACAGATCTGCGCACGTCGCCACCAAGACGTTCCAGGCTTTACGCATTTTTGTCAACGACGAGATGAAAGAACTCCACGCCGGCCTGCGTGCAGCCCAGACCATGCTGAGGCCAGGAGGACGCCTATGTGTAATCACCTTTCACTCACTGGAGGACAGACTGGTCAAGCGGTTCCTCCGTGGAGATGATTTGTCAAATCTAGATCTGTATCACTTCAGCCCGAAAAGGCAAAAAAGCCGTAAAGAAAAACAGCAGGATGAGATCAGAGACAGTGAAACGGTTGCCTGGATTCCTCTGCGAAAAAAGGTGACTGTCCCAAAAAAGGACGATGTGATGGAAAATCCTCGAGGACGCTCTGCTAAACTCAGGGCAGCAACTAGATGTTGAAGACGTTTTTTTTTTGTTTGTTTTTTATCAGTATAATACAGAAAAATAGAGATGTCTTTTTACAGCTGTGACTCTTTTAGGTGTTTATTAAAACTTCAGTGTGGACATGGACCTGTACCAGCAGACACATAACAATTTTTTGCATGAATTAGTCAACTAGATCATGGTCAAGGTTGAAGGGAACCATCAGGGCAACTGGATGTGAAATCTACATTTTATGTCCAGTTGTGTAACAGGGCTTTTTAACCTTTGGTTATTTGTGTTGACATGTTGACGCTCAGTGAGATTAATTTTTTAACAGTGCCGTTAGAGTTTTGTTACACAACTGGATATTACATTTTTGGAAAATGTTTCACTTCTCACCCAAGAGTCTTCTTCAGTTCTAACTGTTAGTGCGGAGTAAAGACGCCATGAAGCTAACCACAACCTCTCTAATCACCCACCAATACCCATCTTATGACTCCAAAAATGGTTTAGTTCTCAGCAACTGGACGTCTTCTTGAGTTGAAAGACGTTTCATTCTTCAACTGAGGAACTTCACCAGTTTCTGGTTGATGTCAGAGGGAACTCTAGTAGTTCTCCTACTCTAGTCCACTCCCTTCACCACTGGACAAGGATGTGAAGGGTTGTTTTGTCTCCCCCTTTTTGAGACAGAAACTGCTCCTGATGTTAATGAGCAGTTTTCTTCTCACATGTCCAGATGTGAGTCCTGTCCTCCTTGTCCAAAATATGCACATCTGAGTCCTTGAAAGAGTGTCCCTTTTCTGGGGACAGAGGGTTCCCTGTTACATCAACCAGAATCTGAAGTTCCTCAGTTGAGGAATGAAACGTTTTTCACCTCCAAGAAGAAGTCCAGTTGCTGAAAACCAAACCCTTTTTGGACATCATGACCTGGATTGACGAGGATCTTCACTGACATCTTATGACTGTTCACAGGTGGGCCCAGAATCCGGGTTCTCACCAGAACCAGACCTGAAACAAAGCTTTCTTCTCACTCACAGGATGAAGGTTATGTAACTCATCCACATTTAGAACTGAAGAAACTTCATGGATGAGAGGTTTCCAAAAACGTAACGTCCGGTTGCCTAACTATCTCTTTAACCTTGACCATGACATAGAAGATTAAGAATCTTCATTGACATAGTACCTGTTAGAATCCCACCCTCTGACTTAGTTGTAAGGCGGGATTACTGACCACTCGTCCAAACGCTGGGGCCGTTGTTTCGCCTCCGTTTGGCAGGTAATTTTCCATTGACGTCTGCTTTCCTCCTGCGTCTGCCATGAAGAGCAGATGGAGTGACTGATCTGCTGACATCTTGAACTAGTAAATACTGAATGACACCAGTGTCAGGAGTGACATTATTGTTCTCTGACGATAGTGTTGCCAACCTCTTGATCTTTACTATCGTACTAATTATAGTTGCGTATTCAAGTTTGTTCACACTTTTCCTCCTCTCCCAGTTTATTGTACTCTTAATATAACCCTACATGTTACCTTGGAAACTAAGAGGCACACATAACATTTAACTGTGTCTAAAATTATATATATATATATATATTTATATGCTAGTATAAAGTTATATTGTTTATATGAATGTCCCTCTCCTTTGACACGAGTGGATGCTGCGTGATGTGGGTGACCGTGGTCCATGTCTGACGAACAGGACCCTCCTACTGGAAATCCAGCTGGAGGTTTGGAGACGGGCGTCTATGACTCTCTATCATTCTCTTAAAAACCATGGAAACTGTAACCTCACAGCGGCTGAAATAAGTAACTGGACAGCGTCGCCTCAAAACTTTACGTAGGTCCTGATTCTATGTATAAACCATAGATTTAAAAACTGTTAAAATGTTACGTTTGTTGAAAAACGACCTTAAAAAAAATCCCCTGCTGAACAGAAAGAATTTTTTTGAGACCTTTGACAACTACTGAGTCTACTGTACTGTCATCCCCATTCTTCATGATTTTTCACTTTAAGTGTCAAGAGAAAAACCCACCCACAAACAAAGGAGCCAACCTGCCAACTCTAGGGGCAGAAATATTTGATCTCAGCTTTTAGCACTCTTCAACTGTGTGGCCCAGTGATCGTGATTAAAACATCCTTGTGTTGGGGTCATGGGATTACTTTTCCTCAGTAATCTATAGCAGTGTTTCCCATACTTTTTTCAAGGGAATTACAAACCTTCACCACCCGAGTCAATAGTCATTACGGAACAGTGAGCAGTGGGTGGTTTGAGCTGACCAGGGAGCAGTGAGTGGGGACGGTGCCATGCTCAGTGGACCTCAGTGGAAACCTGGCACATGGTGGAATCGAACCTGGAACCCTGCGGACCCCTGTCAGGTTCCTTAACCTACTAGGCCACCTTTGCTCCACTGATATTCATGAATCGTTGACCATCAATTAACTTTAATGAAGACTGAGTAATATCGAAACCATTAGTGTTGATCAAGTTTTAAACAACGCAAAACAGTAATTGAACATGACTGTGAACTCGGAAGAAACAGGATGTGAGACGCTGCATAAGAAAAAAAGAAAAGAATCTCATGTGACCCAGTCCTTGGCAAACCATGCACCAAGGTTTTGCCCAAAATCAAAAATAAGAAAAAACAAGTCATTGTAAACTAAACCAGAATAAAATCAATGCACTGCCATTTGATACTTTACATTAATCTTTCAAAGAATAAAACAAAAATAGTAAATTCTGAAAATTTTGTTTTTCATATTCCAACAGTGCGGAATAAAAATGTAAAAAAAAAAGAAAAGTAAATGTTTAACTTCTGTTTAACTGCTTACCCTTAACTGCTTAATCCCACTGATGTGTACATTTAATCAATGGTTTCCAACCACTGGGCCAGGGACCGGTACCGGTCCATGGGTGAATTGGTGCTGGGCCGCACAGAAATAATGTTTCCTTTTGGCCCCGTATGGCTATTACATACACTTGATCCATACCCATATCAACAAAAGAACTGACCAATAGAATGGCTAGGATTCCATCATCAATAATGCAACTATATTTGATTAGGAAATATTTTCTCAGCGAAGACAACAACAATAAACTCAAAATGGAATAAACTCATTGATACAAGATTCTAACCTTGTATAGTGGTCTGGTAGCAGAAAGTTATAGGCTGTGTGCACTTGAGAAATCCTTGTTGTGCCAATGCACAGTTAATCCGGGTAGGAAGATTTTATAGGTAGGAAAATATTTCAGAACACAGGATATTTAATTTTACTAAAGGTATTTATCTGCCACAACTTAACAACTGGTCAGAGAAAATAGTATAGACATTTAACGAGTCCATGGTGAAAAACATTGCGGTAAATGATAAAATGCAGTCCTATTGGTCTGCTGAAAGATTGTAAAATTAAATCTGTTCTCTCAGAAAAACTTGTAGAGTCTAAGTAGATTCCTGGATCATTAGCTTCCGCATCCAAGTAATGGTGTTTATGACCCGGATAAAGTACAGTTGTGACAAAGTCGTTGAAATGCTGGACCACCTTTAGATCGCCCCGTATTACAGGAACACATTTACGTGACAGACCCCAAATTAATCTAAGACAAATTTGTTTTCCTTCTCATATCCAGCGCAGCATTATGGATGTGTAGATACAGACAGATCCGCACCTTTCTGTTTCGGCCCTGTAGTTTCTTTAATGGAAGTCTTTCTACCGGATCCCAGGGTTTACTGCAGCCAATAAAATCCATATTAACACACAAATAATGTTTTAGCTGTAGCTGTTTTAGCTACATTTTTTTTCTAATGATTTGCTAAGAAAACAGACTGAAAGATTTAGTTCTTTAGGTTGGATTACTGAACAAAGATCGCAGGAATAGAGCTTCTGATCAGTTTGATTGTATTTCACAGTTTTCCTTTTTTTTTATAAAAGCTATGTATAGTCATTTTATTGGATCCTTAGGAAGAGAACAACGAGACAAAAGCTGATGTAGAATAAAACTATTCTTTCTCACCTAAAGCAACAAGTCAATCTCCTCTTCCCCTCCAAAAGAATGACTGCGACCCACTGCTGGGTGTTCATCTACCTCCAGCTCTCTGTTGTTTTTTTTTTTTTTTTCTTTTTTCATTTTAGGTAGAGAGATGTGAACCAGGTGCTGTGACCATCAACTCCCTACGAGCGAGACAGATGCCAGCTGGTAGCTCAGCGGTCTGAAAGGTGTATGAGTTTCACAGCGTCGGGAAAACAGATACGTATGTCTATCTATCTATATATAAAAAAACTTCATTCTATTCACATCGTTGCTCCCTCCCTCCTTGTCTCACTCCACGCCCATCTCTGCCACTCTGTCTGCTATAAAAAGATTTTTCCCTGAAAAACACTGAGGTCAAAGCTGTTTTGAATAATTTCTGTGATTGACGCAGGCCCTGGAGGTCTCATGGGAGGCAGATCCAAATATGAAAAGAGGCGCCATGTTGGATGACAGCAAAAGTGCGCAGCTACAGGAAGCCACTGTTTCTACCCCCGACTAATAGTTTAAAGCCAAGGCTCCAAAGTTGACATTGAAAAGAGTTGAAGCAAGAAGGGTTGAAGAAAGTTGAAAAGACACAACAACAATGTGATTTCTGTGTTTGTTTGGTGCGGCCTCAGAAACACCAAAGATTTATCATAAATAAAGACAATGTTTGCAGCAAACACAGGTTAGCAGTGGCCTCCGGCAGAAACCTTGTTCATCGTATCCCTGGTGGACAGTGATGGTCCTTTGACTTTCCCATATGTACTTCAGAGTCTTTCATCATTCTCTACTATGAAAGAAATACAGACAAAAAATGTTTAGATCTACTGGTTAAGGGAGTGGACTTAGGTTTGCAAGGCTTCAGGTTTGAATCCACCAGCTGCCAAGTTGCCACTGAGGTCCCCTGATCATAGCACTGTTCTGACCCACATAACTTCCAGTGGGTTCACCAGCCACAGGAAGGCTGACAGTGTGGAGTAGGGAGATTTGGGAATGAATGAATGAATATTAGAACTTCCTCTGTCAACAACTGGATGCAGTTAAAACCTACCTTTTTTGATGCTGCATCCCATAGGTACTCCTGGTATTTTAGACAGAGAGATAGACAGAAGGACAGACCAATGGACAGACAAAAAGGAAGAGAGATCGATTGGTAGATAAATTAATAGATAGACAGATAGATGGATGGATGAATAGATGCATGGATGAAAGATAGAAAGATAGATAGATAGATAGATAGATAGGTAGGTAGGTAGGTAGGTAGGTAGGTAGGTAGAAACAGCCACAGAGTAGCTGTCACACTCCACTAAAACTTAGGAAGTTCTACAATGGCCATATCATAATGAACTGCTCTTTTCCCTTCCACTCTGGCACCACTGAAGTTCAGGCTTTGATGATGAGATGTTCAAGGAAAGCCACACTAAACAGCAAGGGACATCTTCATCGTTTTAGCAACCAGTTTATGCAGCCTGAAGACCTCTTGGTCTGTCAGGTTGAACTCTGCCTCATGTCTTATAAAATGTCCGGTCGAGATTTGGGAAATCTTTCTGTAAATCCAAATTCCTGCATCCCTTAGTCTGTCTCAGGAATAAAACCAGATCTGCTGCAGGCTAAGCCTGGGTGTGGGTCTGGGACATGGGAGGCAGGTCATTGTCATCTGACACACACTCCTCTCCGCCACTGTCCTCAGACGTCGGACAGTCTTCTGGTGCAACCATCCTTGTTTTCTTCTTCCAACGAACCATGTCCAGACCCACCTTCCTGGACTCCGTATTTGTGGGGTGTCGGTCTCCCTTCAACTCAGCGTCCTCAGCAACACTGCTGTCGGAGTGAGACGCCGTATACTTAAGAGTCCCCGTCTCCATACGTCCATATTTGGCCTCCACTCCTACAGGCCACACTTTCTTCCTCTTATTCCTGCTCCTGCACATCGACTCCTGACTGACCTCTGCTCCCACCTCCATCACCACTAGTCCCAGATGCCGAAACCACTCTGTCTGCCACCTTATTACTTAGTTCCCCAGCCCTGTCATGGATAGATACATACATAGACAGACAGACAGGCAGGCAGACAGACAGATAGAAAGATCTGTGTTTGGAGGGCCAGATTAGAAAGTCCACTATGCCATGTCTAGCCCGTGGGCCGTAGATTGCCTCTTTATCTTTGATTCTACTTTAGAATTTGACAAAGTTCTACACTAGTTTCATAAGTTTCATGTTTTTTTTTTTCTTCGTCAATAGAAAATTACATCACTTGTCACATGATATGTGGTGGCGATAATCCTTTTCCCGACACTCCTTTGATTCCCACCGTGCGTTCCTGGTCTTGTCTATAGAATTTATTTGACAGATCCATCCAAAGGTGTGTAATCCATCCTTGGTATTAAGCTGATCTCAGGATTCTGGTTTTTCTCTCACCATCACCTCAGACATCTCCTCTCCTCTGTGTCAAGTGGAGCACAGGGTGACCTGCTCACTTACATCAGAGTGTAAGGCTGAAAAAGACACAAACCTACATTTTTCTGAACTTCCATTACAACCTGCCTGTGGGGACGACCAATAAAAATTGTAGATCAATAAAGTCTTTTTGTAAGCAGCCATTTGATTTCTGGAACTTTTTTAGTTTTCTCTGCTCAAGCATTACATTTTATAGCAATTCTTATTCCACAAAATGTAATGGATTTTGTTATTAGGGAAATCATTTTAGGCTGATTTAATTAAACTGCACCGTTCACCTAAACCAGTATAAAAGTCAAGCAGATTGAGTACATGAATAATTTACTCAAACCATAATGTAAAGTTCTTTAAAACAAACTAGTGATTAGTAAACTTAATTGTTGTTGAATTAAATGTGTACTACATTTGTATTTAAATACCCAGGTTAGAGGAAATAATACTGTCCATCTTATCGAGTCAGTCTAGGTCAGACACGGGAAAATATTTGGATTCCTGGGCCACAGTGGGTACTAGAGATGGACACAAGGGCCGGACAGAACCAGACAGATTGAGCATTTGTGTGAGGATAGATAGATAGATAGATAGATAGATAGATAGATAGATTGGTAGGTGGGTTGGTAGGTAGGTTGGTAGGTAGGTTGGTAGATAGATAGATAGATAGATTGGTAGGTGGGTTGGTTGGTAGGTTGGTAGGTAGGTTGGTAGATAGATAGATAGAGAGATAGAGAGATAGATAGATAGATAGATAGATAGATAGATAGATAGATAGATAGATAGATAGATAGATAGATAAACTTGTTGCTGCTCTGAAGTCTCCTCTACAGGTGAGGTCCCTTTTAATGTTTGTCAGACACAGACACCAGGGTCACGTTCGAGGCGGTGGGTCAGGAAGTCTGCCAGCCCACCCCTACACTCCTGCAACGCCCTCCCACATCTGTGAACAAAAAATTGATTACAATTTATTGTCTGCTTGAGGTTTTCGCTCTGGTGAGTGCAACCAGATGTGTATAAGAGACAGGGTGGTGTGGATGTCCTGGGTGGAGTTGAAGGCAATGAAAGCCCCCTGGGTGAGGATGTGTGTGGGGGTGGGCATGAGTGTGCGGATGAGTGTGCGCGGCTCCAGGAACTGAACCCATGTGTAATGGCGGAGGAACAGAGTAAGGAAGAGAGTGGTGAGTCTCCTCTACAGGTGAGGTCCCTTTTAATGTTTGTCAGACACAGACACCAGGGTCACGTTCGAGGCGGTGGGCCAGGAAGTCTGCCGGCCCACCCCTACACTCCTGCAACGCCCTCCCACATCTGTGAACAAAAAATTGATTACAATTTATTGTCTGCTTGAGGTTTTCGCTCTGGTGAGTGCAACCCAACCAGAGGAAGGATAAAATAATACATTTGATTCCAATCAGGTTCCCACAAACAAAGCTGAGTGCAGATGTAAACAGGCTGCGGGGATGACAGAGCTGGACGGACTTGGAGCCAAATCCCTTCCCCCTTGGTGTATCTGAGATATCATAATAATGCTGCTGTGTTTGCAGTATAGCAAGGCTTCCACTGTAGAGTCGTTCATGAGGTGCACTTCATGTATCCAGTGGTCAATGAATGAGTTACAGGATTCGATTTATATGAAACTCATCATCATTGCAGTGATACGCTCAACTTAAATTCTGTGTTTGCTAAACCTGCTGAGCAGAACAGCAAGCAGGACACTTGTCTTACTTGTTTGTTGCCAGTTCTCTGTCTCTGCGACTGCCACCCAAATCACACTGCAGAGCCATGTCCACTTCCTTTACTGCCTTTACTGCCATTAAATGTGTCATTATGCCTTAAATCAAATATTTACAAAAAATTTAATTTATTTCTTTTATAAAATTGTAAACTCAAACCTATGCATGCTTGAGTTTATGATAGATTTGGAAATTATATCGAACTAAATGTCTTTGTTTTCTGAAAATGCCTCTATAAACTTTGAGTTTTCAGAAGCTGAAACAGTCCGAATTGAGGGAATGATCGAAACATAGCTGGCCTCTATATTTACAGTTTTGTAAAACGCTATGTCAGAAATTGACCCTGATGTGAGTGTGGCTCGTGGTTGATGTGCCCCGACTTAACACCTTTCTGTGTTTATGTTTTCAGAAGCATTTCTACAAGGCAGCACAATGGCGAGGTAACCATCAAAGAAAACCAGGAGGTTATCTATTAAAGCCTGCCGTGAAGATGTGTTATAGTAATTTACACTTGTTCCAGCTCTATCATTTTAACCCCAGGGTGACAGTGGAGTGTGTGACCTCAGTTTCACTGTCATTTTACAGAGTCTGTCTCTAGGAGCCAAATGGAGGGCTGCTGGGAATATTACAGGTCTGTTTCCAGACGGGCAATTTTCCCCATGGTGGGATAATAACAGTAAGTAGGGGGTGGTAGTTTTTTACATTTACTACACGCCTACTTGGTGTTTCATTCTACTGCAACCATCCAATATATCGCCTCATTGGTGTTGAATGCAAAGGCTTTCTTGTGTCTGCGTTTTGCTACATTTGCCCTTAGAATTTATAATAATAATAATAATACATTTATATAAAGGCGCCTTTCCAGACGGTCAAGTTTGCCGTACAATATAAGAGGAATATATGAGGTTATTGTTATTTTATCTTTTCATTTGAAGAAATTTAAGATATCTATGTATATCATGTTTGTTTTGCAAAATAATACTTTGTTTTTCATGGTTTCCAAAAAACTCCAAAACCAACTTTGTTTTTATTTCTGAAATAAATATTTTTACGTGCATAAATGTGCAGAATTCCATAAACCATAGTATGGTGGTAAACATACCTGCCTCCAAAACAGAGAGTAGAGAGTCTTGGGTTTGATTCCTAGGGGACACAAATGCTTGACACTTGTCAGGGGTTAACGACACCAGTTAAATCACCTGCTGCTGTCAACACAATAATTTCCATTTATTGGGATCAATAACGTATAACATGTCTGCTTCCAAACAGAGAGAGCAGAAAGTCTTGTGTTCCATGCCGCTTGTCATGGACAATCTGTCAACAGTGGTTAAAACAAGTGAATCTGTTAATACAATTTTATTTTATTTTGCTTCATTCAAAATTGCAAATGTTGCATAAACATCTCAGTTACAAAACATTTAATATGTCAACACGGGCAGGGTTTAATGTCTCTTTACCTGGCAGTTCAGACAAATGAAATATAATACAAAAGGGTGATGAATACAAGGTGTGAAGTAACACCAGAAAATATCAGAATTCAAACTATTTCAATCCATCAGAATGGAAACTAAACAGAGTAGTGGGACAGTTTGACAATAATTTCGTCAAAATGTGTGACAAACTATGGCCTTCGGGCCAAATCTGGCCCACGGTGTTCTTATATCACGTAGTTCCCACCACACATCACACCAAAATCTTTGAGACCTGATATCGTGCTCTCTTCAGCTTCTAAAAAGCAAGTGCTCTTGATAGAGTTAACAGTGTCCTGGGAGGATCAGATAGAAGAGGCAAACGAGCGGAAGCAGTCCAAGTACCAGGAGCTAGTGGAGAAGTGTCGCGCTAGAGGCTGGAGAGCACGTTGTGAGCCTATTGAGGTGGGGATTTGCTGGTCACTTGCTATGCAAAGTTTACACTCTACTGGGCATCACAGGGGCTGTGAAAAGAAGAGACACAAAGAACACCACGAAGGCTGCAGAAAGGGCCTCCAGATGGCTATGGTTAAACAGGATTGATTAGTGAACCAACGCTGCTGAGACACAAGGGTCTGATCAACCTGGCCATTTCCCCTCAGGGAGGGCTTATGCACATCACTTAAGATGTGTGCCAGCACATCCCCACAAGAGATTCGGGGTAGAAACTTTGCCCAGAACCAAATTGGACCAATTGTAGTTCCCCTACAAAGTAAACAGGTGCTGCCCAGGTCTCCTCAGAATTCTCTGGAAGATCTTGTGCATGATTTGGTGTAAAGGAACTGCAGCAGGCCAGTGGGGGCAAACAGAGGGTCTCTGAAAACCAAAGGAAGAGAACACCACCAAGGAGGTTGACAGAACAAAGGAGAAAGGAAAGAAGACTTAATTGTTCTTTCCCTTGACTTTGCCAATACAAATGGCTTCATATTCCATATGCTGGTAGAGACTACACTGGACGGACATCATGTGCCCTGGAAGCTCAAGAGCCTTATCTTAGAGTAGTAAGAGAACTTCAGACCTGGAGTCTCTTTTGGGAGCATAACATTTGATTTGCATCAACTTGAAAAGGGGATAATTACTAGGTGCTCCATCTCAGTTAGCCTCTTAAACCCTTGCTATGTACAGGGTGGTCGAGGCAGCCAAAGAATGCAAGGGCCCTCTATCCAGGTCTGGCACCCTGCAACCCCTCATCATAACCCTTATGGACAACCTGACCATCATTGCTTTGTCAGTGCCGGGCAGAACTTGGTCTTATCCTGGGTACCTTGGCCTCTGAGGTGGTGCTATTGACAGTGAAAAACCCTGGAAAGCAAATCATTAGCTACTGTCAGTGGAAGTTGGGTGTAACTGCAGCCCCTGCATCACAACACTTTATGGTAAAACAAACAAGTTCCATTCAGCAGCTCTAAGTTCTAAGTTTCAGGGGTGAGAGGTTCTATCGGCAATCCAAGTACCCAAAAGTGGCAACAGCAGGCATAATTGTGAAATCAGACATGAAGATCTCGGCTGAGGCACAAGGCATCGATGGATATAGTGGAAACAGATTGGAGAGGATTGTCTTAAGGAGGTGCAAGCAGAAGTCAAGGAACCACAAACTAGCAGGTTGCAAAGGCAGGGTACATGGGTAAGGTGGGTAAGTTCATCAGAATGGAGGGTGTCCTGGGTGGAAGCTGTCCAAGGACCAATAGTTAGTGGAACAGTGCTGAGGAAGAAGCTAGGGAGTATGCTGCGAGCCATGAAGAACACTACGAAGGTTGCAGAATGAGCCTTCAGATGGCGCTGGATAAGGAGAAGTGATCAGTGGACCAACGCTGCAGGGACTCAAGCAAGGGCCTAGTCCAGCGGTTCTTAACCTGGGTTTGATCGAACCCTAGGGGTTCAGTGAGTCGGTCTCAGGGGTTTGGTGGAACCTCTGCCGTGGAGGTCAAGGCACCCCGGAGGTCTAGACACACCTTCTCACCCTACTAAAGTAGGGTTCGATGAATGCAAAAATGTAACTGGTGGGGTTGGGTAGTGGTTAAGAACCACTGGTCTAGTCAATCCTGGCTGAGACACCTGAGGGAGAAGCGATGATGTTGAAAGACCCGAAATGCCTGATGAACTCAGACACGTCACTGAAGATGTGTCCCAGTGTATCCCAGTGTAGATCATATCTGATACATACCACAGTTGACCTGCCACTGTTTAACCCCTATATACTGGATTTAGAGGGTATTATCACTGTATGGGCTTCTTTATAGCACATACATTTTGTCTGTTTTTTTTTTGTTGTTGGTGTATGAAAAAAGATTTACATTAAAGAGGCACTTGAAAGACTAAAAACAAAGAGACACATAAATAAACAAATACACTGATGTGTTTTGTTTCAAATTAAATTTCTGAAGTCTCAATAAGATTTATAAACAATATTGGGAAATCTGAATTAGGCTTCAGGGAACTTTCAATGGGTGCTTAGTGCTTACTGATTTAGGAGCCAGATGCGGCACATTTGGCATCTCAAACTGGCCAAACTTGTCGAAATAATGCTATTAATTTAAAACAACCTAATTCCCTGCATCCCCAGTAGATAGCGTAGTTCACGTGTCAAATTTTATTACCCACTTAGTCAGAGCATTCGCCTACGCCTGCTTTACATACTTGACACCGCTATCTTTTGTAACACTCACGAATGGAGCTCGTTACCTTATTTATTTTTTACTTCCTCTTCTGACATCAACAGGTGTTCTATTCAGGGTATTCCAAGGACAACAGTAAATAATGAGCTTGTATCATTTCCTGCTGTCCTTATTTGGTCAAACACTGATATTTTCTGCTTTTGTTGTTTGTTTTTTTTTCTTTCATGAAAGTAAAATGGATATGTAAAAGGTGAGTCAGAGCCAGGGCCGCGGCCTCGCCAGCTCTCCGCAGCCATAAGCTGTCTCTTATACACATCTAGATGTGTATAAGAGACAGTGTTAACACCAGGCACTAAAGGCCAATTCTCCTCCTGACTCACCCACAGAAGCACAAATATGTAAAATATTTCAGAAGAACCAGTGTCAAAATAACTCGAATGCCTTTCTTTGTGAGTGTTTATTTAAATTGAGTCCTTAGCGACAACTACACCCTCATTCAAACCACTGGCTCTACAATTATAAACACTATGTTTTTGACACACTCTTAATATACAGTACGTATTAAACAAAAATGTCAAATAATCTGACAAAAAAGGTTTGGACAGGAATTAGAGAAATGTAAAAAGTAAAGAGATTTAGAAAATATACCGTGTTTAAACAAGAAAGTGTCACATAGTTATTAATATCATTTGTAAATGTGACACCATGTGAACTATCTTCTTGGTTTCATTGGGTCAGAGAATAAAATGTAGTACAAATAGATTTATTTTGATGAGTATTTTGCAAAAATGTGGGACTCTTGGCTCGCAAGAGCAATTGGTTGGCCTGTGGGCCAAGATGAATAACAAGTAATAGTTTTGATTCCGCTTGTATAATTTTTTCTGCCATCTACAGGGGAAACATGGGCATTGCAGGGAAATAGAAGTTGTATAATCACAATACAAAGCAATTATATCATTTGGACAAGATTTGCAGGCCCAATTACAAAGCTGAAAGGCTCACATCTGGCTCCCAAGTCTTAGTAAGAATGTACATTCACCATGTACAGCAACAGCGACACAGGAATAATGGCGGTTCAAATTTAATTAGGACTAAAGGTCTCCTGAATGCTGAGAAGAACATCTTCAGTGCAGCAAAGAACATGACGTCCTAAAAGTGATGGTATGTTCCCCTGTCCCCCAGAGTTACATCAGTGCGTCTGGGACTACAAAGTAGGAGATGAGGGATTTTTTTTCAGCCACCATCCATAAACCCATCTGTGATAGGTTCTCCTGGTGGCTTCACAATATTCCTGCCAGGTTTCTTCTTACTTACTGTTTGTGTTGGTGAAAGAAGAAGAGGTGACGTCGAATAGATGACGTTTGAAGGGCAGAGATCGACCACAGAGACAGAGACACAGAAACAATAATACAGACAGTGAGACGATGACAAACAGATAGGCAGAAGATTAGATGGATGGATGGACAGATGGAAAGACAAAGACAGAAGGAGACAGAAAGACAGACAGTAAGAAAGAGAGACAAATAGACAGACAGAGGACGCAATGAATGATGGATGGATGAATGGATGGGTGAACAGAAAGACAAGGAAACAGAGACAGACAATGACAGAGAGGGAGAGAGAGAGACAGGCAGAAGGGTGCATGGATGATGAATGACAGACAAAGGGAGAGGCGAACATAGATAGATAGACAGGTACATACAGAGATAGATATATAGATAGATGGATAGAGAGACAGAAAAAATAGGCAGATTGATGTGGATGTACATTTTCTATGTCTCTCATATGTGAGAGAGACTCAAGTTGGGCTGCAGCTCACAAAGAAGTTGAAGCAGAGAAATGCCACAGTGCACGCTGAGTGACGTCAACCAGGAGGCCCCGTGGGGATGAGGTGAGTCAGAGCCAGGGCCGCGGCCTCGCCAGCTCTCCGCAGCCATAAGCGCGTCATCACCAGTCTCACTGACACCCTCTCACATTTCTCTGCATCTGCTTCAATGTGCCTCTGCCTGCCTCCATCCCTCCGCCTACTCAAGAGGATCTCTTCACATCCATGGCAGAAGCCAGTTCTAGCTCTGTCTGTCTGTCTTTGTCTCTCTTTTGGGTGGGTTCTCATCAAGCATGAAATCATTTGTATGTGCTGTTGAATTGAAATCTCTTTTTGTTCTGTCACTGAAATACAAGGTTTGGGGGAGAACGAGGGAACGTAGTTAGGGACAAGTCACATTTTTTTATCATCAAAATACAGAGTTTTCAGAGAACTTGATATGTTAAAAATGATAATTTGGCTCTGACACTGTTCAATAGCACAGCTTGGCCGTTCGCATGCAGTGAGTCACACCTTTGATGGACACTGTTAGTCAGACAAGGACAAACAACACACACAAAAAAAAAATAGCACAAAACACCAGCATCTTGTAACATCTTGCTGTATCCTTTCTATGTGTGTTTATGTATATATATATATATATATATATATATCAGCAGTGCAGGTTTAGATTGATAAGGAAGTCATTACAGCAGTATGGAGTTTTAGTGATAGTTTGGAGCTGGCAGGTCTGAGCTGTGATGATTCATCCATCACAAGCACAGGAACACTTTAAATATTTTGAGGGACCACAAGTGGCAGCAAATCTCCATCACTCCACTGCAGAGCTGCACCTTAACTGTCACCGTGTCGCCAACATGGATCAGATATAATGCAAGAAAGATAAAAAATATATATATATAAATCCCAACTGACCTTTATTTTAGTAATAACGAAGAAAATGCAGCAGAGCATCTTCAGAAGTTTATACTTCTCTCCAAGGTAAGTTCACGTCAGCCACTTCATCTGATCCTCTACCAAATGCATTGTTAATTTATTTGTTTTTTTTTCTGTTTTTGTAATGTTATTATGTAATGAGTAAATATGTCAGAATCAAATCACACTCACTGCAACAACTTAATTTTTAAAATTTTGTCTGCACTGGATATAACATGTTCCAGATGTTTTGTTTTGTTTTTCTTTAATGGCCACACAGCAGATTCAGATCCAAATCAGGGCTCCTGTGATCATGAACCAAAAAAAGATTTCCACTACATCTTTAGAACTACCAGACACACAGATGCAAAAGCATATGAAGAACACAAGACACACTTTAGACGTGACCATGTTCTTGACATATTGGCAGAGAGATCTTAGAGGAAAATATTGGAGTCAATGCAACAGGAAGGTGTTGCAGATATGGGGAGAAGAAATAAATTAAAAAAAAAAGAAAACAGGCTTAATTTGAGTTCCCCTAATCCGTTCTGTTGACACCTGTTTGCAAACCGTCTGCGACGTGCTTCAGCTCCATTCATGGCTGCTACAGACGCTGGCTGGGATGAGCACAAGGGCGTCTGCCAGGGGAGGGGGCGGTGGAAGCAGCAGCAACAGCAGTGGGGTTGCTGTTGGGTTGCGAGCAGGGTGGGGGGAAGTAGCTCGCCCAAAGAGGTCTGCACCACATACAACATTCAAGCGGACATTTGACGTCAGTGCATCAATAATTAAAGCATTTTATTCATAGCCTGGGAGAAAAAGAATCAATTGACAAATCCCATATTCACTTTGAGTTGCTTGGCAAATGGCAAGACAATTGAAATGCACGACATGTCTTTGTTGTCTGTGTGCGTTTCCCTGTGAAGCCCTTTTTACACCTTCTGCTATTTATAGTTTCCATGTTGTACCTTCGACGTTCTTTAAAATATGTCAGAGGTACGTGAAGAAATCGTGAGTCACTCCTCCGGTTTTTGAGGATAGAGCTTTGATTGATTCCATCGAGAGGTAATCTCAAGAAGCATAAAACACGTTGTATTTGTTCCATCTGACCCGCTTTGGCACAGCAGTCTCCCTGTTTGTATGATATTTATTGCTGTTACTTCTCATTAATTCATCAGTCTTGTGTGCATAGATTAAACATGGAGAGGAACAGAGCAAAAGGCTGGCAAATGTATTGCCTACTTAAGACAGAATACAAATTTTAAATGAAACCCTATTGCTATTGCAGTGAATGCACCGTCGAAACGTATGAGATCCTCAGGCTGACCTCCTGCATGTGTGTCCACCTCTGCACATTAGTAAAAGCAAAATTCATGCTGACAAATAAAATTCAACTAATTCCCCAGTTCAGTTGTTGAGAATTTTTAAAAGTATTATTAAAAGAAGGAAGAAGTTGACAAATGCCCCTTAAAAAAATGAAATTTAAGTTCTGAAATGTGTTCTGAAATATTTTCCTACCTATAAAATCTTCCTACCCGAATTAACTGGGCACAACAAGGATTTCTCAAGTGCACACAGCTCGACAGGTATAAAAGGTTAAAATCTTGTATCAATGACTCTGTGTCATTTTGAGTTTATTGTTGTTGTCTTCACTGAGGAAATATTCCCTAATCAAATATTGCATTATTGATGATGGAATCCTAGTGATTCTATTGGTCAGTTCTTTTGTTGATATGGGTATGGATCAAGTGGAAGTGATAGTCAAATGGGGGCAAAAGGAAACATTATTTCCCTGCAGTCTGGCACCAATTCCCCCACGGACCAGTACCGTTCCCCGACCCAGTGGTTGGAGACCAGTGGTGTTTATCAATCACTTGATAAAGGATCTCTGGCTGCAGCAACTGGTCTCATTAAAGCGGGCTCCAACACTGATACCAGATAATCCCCCTCCTCATAGTCCAGTGTAAGAAGAACCACAATTAAAGGCACAGTATGTAAATTATTACGACTACAGACTCCTCAGAAATGCAGCTTCACAACCAGGGCCAATTTGTGGGGATTTTTTTGAAGGCTGAACTCAAGGACACTAAGCTGTGTCGTAGTAAATAAAAAAACAACACCCCTGCATTGGTCCCAAGCCCAGTGGTTGGGGACCACTGTACTACCCGACACAAAGCTTAGCTACTTCATAACCATTGTGTTTGTCTTTTTAAGAGGATTTTGATTAAACAACTAAAGACTGTTTAGTCAAACTTCAGTCAACAAAAGAATAAAAAACCCATATAATTTGACACCACCCTGAACTGCAGATCTCTTAAAGGAAACACTATAATGTACTTTCTAACTGCCCCTCTATTACAGCACCCCCTGTTGGAGCCAAAAGTCTGTCATAGATGGATGGTGGATTTAAAATAATACAGTGTATTAGAGCTAATACATGAATTATCATTATTATAAATACCATACTGTGGTTATCCCAACAGGTAACAGCATTAGTATTGGATGCTTACTAATTTAAAATACATGTACTCTGACGTTTCGAAGTATTGTGACAGTGCTGAGTATTGGTGAGTGCACAGGTAAGACTGATTGTCTATAATATACCATACTATAAGACTGTCAGACTGATTTTGGTTGGTAACGATATTGGAAGTCATTCTCTCAAAAAAGGTTAACACAAGTATTTAGTGACAATACCTTAAACCTGCCAGTAAAAATATCAACTAAACAAAACCAAGATCGTAATGTCCTGAAGCTAATATTCATTCACTCATTCATCTTCATCCGTTGACGGGTGTCAGGGTCAGCAGTCTCCAGGACTGCCACCCAAATCACACCGCTCCATACTGCCTTCCTGCTGTTGGTGAGTCAGGATGTTGCTGTGCACTGTAGTTGCAACCTGGCAGCTGGTGGATTCAAACCTGAAGCCTTGTGGCCCCTTTAATGCTAGGCTGCCCTAATTTGACAAATAAAGCACTTGAATCTGGAATAATTTCACTGAAAATGAAGTCCTCTGTCATCTATAATGTGTTTTTCAATTTTTTTTAATGTTAATGTCTTAAATAATCTTTTAACCCATGTTTTTTGTGAAGCAGCAATGGAATGCTGTGTGTCAACACATAATGATCAGACACAAACAATCATTATCTCAAGGTCAAGGTAAGGTTCACTTTCACAGCATTTTTTGGACTATAAGTCGCTCCAGAATGTGTTGCACCAGCCAGCTAGAGGGCCATCTAGCGGATTTCAGTGTAAAAATAATGTACATGTAAATTTTCAGTGGTACAGAAGTAGGATGGTGGGAGACAAGTTTAGAGTGCCCTCTAGTGGTGTCACTGTAACAATAAGTGGCATTTTTGTTTTATTATTTATATATAAGTCATATTCAAATAATATTCAAGTTGCAAACCCAGTCAAACTAAACCTGCCCTGTTTCTAATCCTAACCCGAAACAGGTGTCCTCTTTCTCAGTGGGGACCTAACAAGGACAAAGGGTCCTCACAAGTAAAATTACACCTAACCTTCCCTCCTCACCTCCTCCCCCACACAGACAAACACAGGCTCCATACAAAGGACACATCAGTCAACCCCGGGACGCGAACACATGACCTTCTTTCTGTGAGCCTGCAGCAACCACCATTTCAGCCTGAAGGGCTTTAAAAGTTTCAAACCTTCAGCCAAATACTCAGGAGTGAAGTTCAACCACAGTTGCAACTGGAACCAAAGTCACTCACCTGAGTTCCTCCTCAAGGTTCTGAGTGAAGTCTGACAGGCTCCACATGCGCTAACAACAGCTCGGTCTCTATCAGTGAATTAGTGTGAGGTTGGCCGCACCTCGTATGTCAGCGTGCCATCCTCTGACTCATGGTGTCACCTACAGTGGAGGCAGGAGTGTGAGAGAAGACCAAGAACAGGAGTCACAGCCTGTGAGGGAGTTTGTTCTCTCCCCGCTGCTCCACTAAAACCCCCTCGTGTTTCTCCACTGGTCATTTGTTAAATCACTGCTTTGTGTCCATAGTTACCTCTAAAATAATGTGAAATATGAGCTTTGGGTCAAGACAAAAAAAAGAAAAGGATTCTGGGTACAAACATCTGAAATGAGCTTTTTCTGTAGTGTGGCAGGGCGCTCCGAGGAGCTCTGAGGAGCTCAGATTAGAGCTGTTGCTCCTTTACATTGAGAGGAGCCAGTTGAGGTGGGCATTCTGTGTCCCCCACACATCCCTCTTTGGGAGATGCATGTGTCCTGACCCAGAGGAAGTGCCTGGACACCCTGGAGCGACTGCTGCCTGGCTAGCCTTGGAACACCTCAGGATCCTCCCAGATGAGGTGGAAGTGTCTGGGTAGAGGGAAGTCTGAATATCCCTGCTTTGACAGCTGCCAACATGACATGGGTCCATCTATGTGGACGAAGATGTATGGACAGTGGAGTATGGAGGTCCTAAATTTCGGAATCGGAATCCGAATCAGAAAGAGTTTATTGCAAATGTGTGCAATGTATGCCAAAGACAATGTTGTGTGGTGTTATTGTTGCAAAATCAAAGTAGAAATAAAATAAAAGTTGTCAAAGCCTATCCACACAATACACAATAACATCTGGTTAAATGTATTAAATATAGAATTACACTATTGCATAAACAATTTAATAAGTAAAAAATGTTTTATTGTCATATGATAACTTTACATTTATAAACCACCTTTCATTTCATTACTGTGTATTTAAAACCCATCTCGGAACATTTCGGATGATAACAAACAACAAAATGTTATTGTATAATTAGCAGTAAAACTCCAATCCAATAATTTAGTAATTCTACGAGGGTCAGGTGTTAAAGAGCTTTCTCAGGTTGTAATAGTGTCGTCTTTAAATATTCTAAGTACGTTTTCTTCCTCTACGTTGGTTGATAGAACTTTATTTTCAGTTTACTTCTTTGAAATACACACACACTTTGTAAGCATTCAGCTCTGGTAGTAGGATCACAGGCTTGAGATTAAACATTGGACTCTACACTAGTTCTGTTTCTTGTGATAAAATCTTTTCTATTCTATAAAAGGATTTTTTATCTATTGGCTTTTCTGTTTTCTTTTACTTAATTAAGTTGAAAAGCCACCGGAAGGCTCAGTGGGCTTTGGTAGGTCCTAACCCTAACCCGTATAGGACATCAGTTCTTTCTTCGGACAGAACCAGGGACTGATGCCTGGTTACTGAAACTAGTTGCACAGTTCTGTCAGCTCATGCTTTGGAATTAATAATTTGAGATTATTTTATGGCTCTTTGGGAAACTCACTGGTGGGTCTAAAAACAGTATAGTATAGTATAGTATAGTATAGTATAGTATAGTATAGTAAGTAGCAAAATGGGCCGCAACCGGCCCTTGTGCCTTAGTTTGCCCATGTGTAGTCTAAAATGTCTAAAAGCTCGACTTTACCTCAGATAAATTCTTTAATCTGGGGTAAAGATCTATTCTTTAATCTGAGAATCTTGGAGTATGCCCTCTTTAGAGACAAAATGTGTCAACATGAAACAGTGAAGACGGAACCACCGATGTTGGGCCTGATCCAATGAGGAATGGTGAACGGACTTCATTGATTTTCACAGTTTGTCAATAACTAGCATCGTGTTTGACTATAAAGCGATGCACCTGGTTCTATAAGACCCTGCCAAGGACCAAAACGGAGGAAACCAAGGCTTAAAATTGAAAAGTGAAACAGCACAAATTATTGTGCAAGTTATTTGTACAATTGAACAAACCACAGTACAAATCCATGTATTTTTTTGCATACATTAAAATTACATTACACAAAAGATTCATTTGTCCAGCGCATTATTTTGTGCATTTAAATATTTAAGATAAAGCAGCTAGGTGTCAATATCACAGAATTTGAGATATTCATGAATGTTTTGGCCATTTGTTTTCATTGATAGAAGTTCTTTAGCCAAAAAATGAACAAGCTAGAGAACTTTTTTTTTTATTAATCAAAAAGTAAAAAAAATAAAAAGTTTGATCCTATGGCGGGCGGAGTTAGCTAGAGGATCTCCTCTGTCACCTTTAGGATGGGGAACAGGAACCCTTGGACAGCCGCACATTAGAGGAGGTTAGGTTGACAGAGGAGGAAAGGTCTCCACGACAGCCACCCAAATCACCTAGAGCCTCGAACCTAAAGCCTTGCAGACCCAAGTCCCAAGTACAACCAATGCCTTATATAATAACCTCATGTGTCACTATTTATAGACTTTCCAGTTCCTGTTAAATGGAAAACTTCTCGTCACTACTATAAAATAATCCATACACCTCTAGTATTATAAAACCTGTCAGACGTACTAGTGGGTTGACCGTAGTACACATCTGAAATGACCTGGAGGACCAACAATAATTACATTGTGGTCCACATTCAGCCCCCGACTCTGACTTTGGCAACTGTGCTGTAGAAAGTTTGTTTCTGATAGATTTTGTCAACCTCAGATGAGAAATGCATCAGTAAAGACTGCTGTCTTCACCTGACAGGGTATTTTGACAATGAAAGGAGAACTTTATGGACCAACAACAGTTTGATCCAGATGTAAATATTAACCAGTTGAGAGCGACATGCAGGATAAATTAGAGTGGATGAGTCAAAGAAAATATTTAAGTCATTGAAAGCAGAATTATTTTGTTCTGCAGGTAAATGCAATAATAATGATAAGGTCCGCTGCCTTAGCTGTGCACACATAACATGTTTGTCAGACTGCGTGTACATATACATGTCTGAACCACTGTGTGTTTGCATGTTTCCTGTTTGTATTTTGATAATAACAAAACCTAAAGGGCGTCAAGACCGTGTTGTGATCCCACTGTGCTGACACATTCAAATGCATGGCTGTCTATGTACAAATTAAGAGCAAACACATGCGGTCCCTCCACCCTGGTTTACTCATAAAACATTAATATTTTTCAGTCAGGCTAAAGTGTAGAAACAACTTGAGGACTGTTGCCTTGATAAGTATTCACATCACATAATTCTCTGCACCGAGACTTGGATATGAGTCATAGTCTAGAATAGGAGGGCACATTAACACACTGCTTTTTTTATTACCACTCAGCTGAAAACAAATACATTCAACAGTGAGCTGAATGGCTGTCAGAGCACTAATTAGAAAGGGTCTAATTAAAGAAAATACCGGGGAGCTCATATACATTTACTACGTACTATAAAAATGTTGATCTGGACTCTGGGTGTTGCAGGAACAGTGGAGTCAGGTCTGAGTTAAAGGTGAAGACTAGTGCATAATTAATGTGGTATAATTAATCTTCTAACAATCAGGATAATAGCCAATTATTTATTCATTTATTTTTATCTTTTTCTGTTTTTTTTTTATTATTATTAATGCATTTGATCAAAGCCATAGTGGACAGAGAAAGATTTTTTATTTCAGAATTTTTTAGCAGGTCAACAGGTGGTATTTGGGGAAAAAAATGAATCGATAAATAATACTCATGATATAAAGAGACTGAAAAATCAATAAAAATATGTATTTTTTGTGGGGAATTCTCTAAAAATTATTTCTACAAGTGTATGCACAGTATAGTGATTGAATCTTATTTGTTTCCTCCTCCAGTTTCTTCACACTCATCAATTTACATTATTTTGTGCTTTTATCGGCAAGATTGAAGAAATTAAAAAAACAAACAAACTACAAAACAAAGAGCTTTAATTACAGGTGGAGCAGTGCGTGTCAAAGATATTTAATTTTTTTTTCACTTTTCAACATAATGCAAATATTTTACATTTTTCAAATTGTTTATAGAATCTGATCTTTAAAAAGTCACATGTCCTGCTTCTCATCTGTGAATGGAAGCACTAATTCTGTCATCGGATGCTCATGACAATAGACGATGAATATGGACGTATTCAGGTCCATCTCAGCCGAGGCTTTCACAAAATATTAGGTGCAATGAACACTCGAAACTCATTCTGAAACCCAGCCACTCCTTCTCTCAATTGTTGTGATGTCGTCCAAATAAATATTTAACTACTGTCTCAAGTTCAGGTCATTTTGTGGTATTTTTTGATACCTTAAACCACTGGTGGGAAACATTCAACACCATGAGGTCGTTGATGTGATGGACAGTAAATGTGCATCAACAGAAGCCTTGGTTTCCTCATTGTAATTTGAAAGTTTAAGGCAACATAAATCTCAGTAAGTAAATGTTTAAGCTTAGGTACAAGGGAGGACTCTCTTATCTCTATGATGATGGTGTTTCTTCATCCATAATAAGGTTATTTATTCTGTCCTAATGTTACGAGGTAGTGGAACGAACGACGCTTCAAATCTCAGTGAAGGCGTACATTAAAGGTGAAGGTCTGAGGGCCCACTTGTGCAACTGCGGTGCTCTGTCACTGCAACGTTGTACTTTTATTATTACTTTTTCCTCTGCAGCGACACTGAAAATCGATACAAGGTTAAAGATGCTCTGACAAAATATGTGATGTAAATGTTACAGTCTGCTCTGTGTGTCCACAGCTGGGTCGGGCGATTAGATGTTAAACTGTGAGGTTCAGGGCTGGTAATAATTTGTCCCAGTAATTATCCTTAATTTTTGGGATGGCTGTAGAAATCTGCTTGTGTTTGTTTGTCTGTTCTTTTATTCCCATCTACCGTCCTCACCTTTTTACCCTTAAACCAAGAAGGAAAACAACTTGAAGACTGACCTGCAACCCAGATCAGCAGAGTGGTGTTAACAAGGGACTGCCTGTAAATTCTTTGGATTCCATGGCTCGGGTCCCAGCAGTGGTGCTTCGGATATTTTGAGGATGAGGTGTTGTTTCATTCTGAAGAACAGAGGAAGTGATCTGCTCCACACTCGGCCTCCCTTTGTGGAGCCAGCTACATTCTGATGCAACAGAAAAATGTAAATATACAGTCAACCTCAGCAAACAAGAACCTGCGTACATTTTCCAGTGGTGGGAAAAGAATGACTCTGAATGAGTCTGAACATTGATCAATTACTGCTGCTGGGTCACAGAGACCCTGCTGTATCACTGACCCAGACTGGTTGCTGTAAGTGGGGACATTTTTTTTTTTACCGGCAACTTGAGTCATCAGTAATCCTGAATGAGTCAGGTATGTACACAAACCAAAACGTGTTCTGGGACAGCATCATTAACAACAACTGACCTATTATATGTCGAGTGTTTTGCTCCCAGATGCTTTGCTGCAGGGTGTTGTGTCGTGACTATGATACACCAACAGCTCGCAGGTGAATTGAACAATCTATTCAAGCTTTATCACTGCTAGCACATTAACAGATTTTGTGCCATTGCACACAAACTAGCATAATACACAAAGAATTGCTTACGAGAGAAGTTACACTACACCCGTACTTCTGTGTCTCCAAGAGAAATTATCGCACTGGACAGAAGTGTAATTTGCTGAATTGCTAGAATGATCACAGGCCTCCAGTCACTAGGTGGCAGTAACGTGTACAAAAAAAAATCTGTCCGTACAGAAAATATGTACTTTCTCAGTATTTCTCCACAGTATTTCAGTTTGTAGCAGGGGCGTAGCCAGACCCCTTAAAATGGGTGGGCCCCGAAAGAATTAGGGTGGGCCAACCCCAAAGTATTATAGCCAAAGTGAAGGCCTCCATCCATTATTCAAGCCATATTATTTCATCCATATATTTGTTACATGATCACTGGGGGAGCAGTCTTCATGACCCCCATGGAAATAACACCCTCGAGACCCTCTAGAATAGTGGTTCTTAACCTGGGTTCAATCGAATCCTAGGGGTTCGGTGTGTCGGTCTCAGGGGTTTCGGTAGAGCCTCTGCTGCAGAGGTCAAGACACCGTGGAGGTCAAGACACCGCAGGGGTCAGGACACACCGACTCACCCTACTAAAGTAGGATTTGGTAAATGCGCATATGAAACTGGTGGGATTCGGTAGCTCTAACAAGGTTAAGAACCACTGATCTAGAACCTTCCTGCCGGTATTATTATTATTATTATTATTATTGTTATTATTGGGTGACAGTGGTGGCATTGCGGTTAAGGAAGTGGACTTGAGGTTCTAATCCACCAGTAGACTCTCCACCTACAGGAAGGCTGACAATATGGATAGGTGCTATTTAGGTGGCAGTGGTGGAGACTGTTCTGCATCTTGGTATAAAAGTTTAGCAGATGCTAACCCAACTGCTTTGGGGACCCAGGTCCACTTCTTTTACCACCAGGCCACCACGGCTGCCTGATATCAATATTATTAATCTTAACGAGTTAACTTAATACACACAACATAATCAGTTATATTTATAATGACTCAACAGGAAATTAAGAGTAACTCCAGTGTTAGTGTCTAGAATGAATTATAGGACAGTGTCCCTGGGTTTGGTCCATGAACTCTACTTAGTTCCAGCATCTCTTCATTTTTATTTCATTATTCCAATTTGGTCAATTTCCCTGGTGTGTTTATTAAACTCAGATGTGATCTAATCAGCTCTTAATAAACAAGTGTCACCTTCTGCCTCTGTGTCACATTTAGTTAATTGCGTAAGTGCTTTGAAATGAAAGTTGATTGAACAGTGACAGTAGCTGGGATTGTCCACAAGGGCTGCATACACATGACTAGTGTAAATCACTGGCAGCGTCTCACACAGTGTGGGAAAAAGACACAAATATGTAACAGTGTAGTGAAGGCTTTAGGGTAGTGGGGACATTTATGTGTTTACGTTTTGTTTGTGAGGCGATCAGACTGTTGGACAGATTCTTTACCAGGGATGAGACTTCAATAAAAAAGCAGGGACATAGGAGAAACTACCAGCTATGTGAGAGCAGTTGTGTGGAGGCTGTAAAAGGGGAAGTGACAATTCTTAATTCCAGCCACTTTGGAGATGCCTGACACCTCATTTCCTCACTAAATGCCTCAGGCTTCCCGATGTTCTCACCTTACACTCAGTGTTGACCTGTGACTCACCATCTGCTTCACCTTTATCGTAAACCTTTATTACATTACCTTAATAGTACAGCGACATTTTAGGAGGTTGGAGGACAGACCTCCCAGTTTTGCAACTTTCATCACGTTCGTCCATGACACACACATAACATTTACAGTACATCTGACTAAATGCTGTTCCCACATTCTTCCATGATGTCACATGAACCAGTTTGACTTTATTTAGATTCACTGGAGCAGTTGAAGTTTTTCAACCTGACCAAAGAGACGAATGTTTGGAGGCTGATGTCACCCTATGATGGTCAATGGAATTTCTTTTTTTTTTTTTTTCTTTAAACCTTTTAGCACAGCAACTTTGAAATCAACTTTTTCCCCCTACAGGACAGGACTTGACATTTTTCATAAATATCTATACTTCTGGCGTCTCAAGGATGGAGAAAAACTTTAGTAAAGTTGTACAAACAGGGTAGAAATCTTAACAATGGCACAGCTTAAAATGTGAATAAGTTAGAAATACTGCAATAATCTCACACTGTTACATATAATAATAACAGAGAGGAAAAAAAATCCATAGCTGAGGATTTTTCTACATTATATGAGAGTGGAGTAAAATATAATTCTCTGTGAAGTCATATAAATAACAATGTTTATTAAAACAGTCTGACTGATTATGACCTATAGGCTAAGAACATATGAACTTAAAGGTTTGGACTTTGCCTTGAGTTTGTCTCCATCATGTCCATCTTCTTAGCTGGACGATGAATTCAATTAAGTGAAAAAGCCTGGGTGGAGGCAGGAAATGATATAACCAGGGCCTCAGTTCATCTCTGACACATCACTCTCATCAGTCTCGTGGTATTCATTATGAACTTTCAACTGAACTTTTCTCTTTTATTTTTGTAGCTTCCTAAGTCTGTTTATATTACCCATTACATAAGCCCAGCAGTAACTTATTTAGTCGGCTGTTAAATGATATGAGGGTCTGATCTTCAGTCAAAACAAACAGTGCTGAAAGTTAAAGTAGACTTCTATACTGTGTGTCTGAAGTGATTAATTAAAAACTGATTTATTCTTAGCAGATAAACTGTAATCATTCATTTATCTTCATCTGCTTGTCCCTTGCTGGGTCACAGGGGCAGCTGGCACCACCCAAATCACACTGCTCCATACTTCCTGTCAGTGGTTAGCCCAGTGGAAGTTATTTGGATCAGGACGCAGATCACCTGGCAGCTGGTGGATTCCAACCTGTCGCCTTGCCGACCCAAGTCTGCTCCCTTAACCAATAGGGCACCTTGATCATTAATATTTATTTTCAAATTGTCTTTGCCATAGTCCCAAGTAATACAAAGAGCAAGCAGACTGATCCTCAATGAGGACGATCAGGACGATCAGGAGATTCACTATTGCTCAGTTTGCCGGGGCACTGAATACTGAAGAAAATGACAATGTGGCCCTTTAAATACACTGCATTTAAATATTATATTACAGTGTTGTTTGGGATTTTATTTTAGTCATGTTGTATTTCTATTGTAACTTCTTGCTTCTTCATGTCCATGAAACCATCACTAGACAAACAGGTGATTTGATGTTTGCAGTTTAATTAAAGACATTATTAGGTTAACGAATCCCTAACAAAAATATTGTCCTAACATCTAACCATGACATTTTTTGTCAATTCTCTTTCGTCTTTCCACAGTAAAAACATGTGATGAGGCTTAGACGACTGAGTGAAAGCACAAAAAAATGTGATTCAATGATGAGTTTATTCACTGATGGATTTCAGGTTTCGTGTTCAAGTTCAAAAGGTAGTGTTGTAACAATGTCGTCTGCCTGAAGTGTTGTCCTTTTAATCAACGTGAAAACAAACGGCTGCGTCTGAGGAATTAAACCCACGCTGATTTACGGTGAATGAGGAGAGAATCTCTTGTACAACAGGGACACAGTGATCATGGTGCAGGAGTATCTCTCCGTCTCAGAACCACAGGTTTTCATCTCAGCCAGAGGCCACAGTTTTTCACATTCCTTTTTTCCCAGCTCCACTTGTGCTGATGACTCATCTCCCCTGCCTTATTACAGACAGCAGCACTCACTCTGCGTCGTTGGACTACAGGATTACTTTTACTTCTCACACCTTATAATGAAACGGAGAGGTCAATGCAAAAGGTAGTGAGACGCAACAAATTGATTATAAACTGTTCCCGAATATGTGTTTATGTGACACTGAGAGCCAGGAGTCACAGACAGAGATAGCTTTAACGTTACCCTGCGGTGATGATGGGTAGCCTGCAGATGTGTGAGAAAGAACTGGAAAAGTAAATAAATATGTGATTATGTGTTGGCCTCAGCCTGCATCCATTGGAATTCCTCCATATTTCTGTTTCCAGTTTAGGGCAAGACTAGGAAAATGCATTTGTTTTCTGTTAAGTTCCCAGTTGAGGAGACTTTTTTTGTGTTTTAAATTGGCTTTGCTTCAGGTTTGTCTAAATGTGGAGTGTCAAACTCATCCTGGATTATTATGTCAAGTAGTAAACAACAGCAAATCCAGGGTTTTCACCTTTGTTTTCATGCAAAGAATTAGAAATATATTACAGAACGTGTTACAAATTTATAAATCTTATTATTATATACAATCTTCTAGAAATTTAAAAATTAAGTCAATATCACCTGACTTATATTATCAGACATCCGTGGTGGATACAATCTTTTAAAGAGCACAGCTGTGCCATTCAGTGTGTGTACATTAACAGGGTAAAGTCACTGGTTCATTTATATCATTAGTTTTCATTTGGAGCTGAGTTGCATTTAAGGTCAATTAAGATTTGTCTTCATTGATGAAGACGGCAGCAGACAAGGTGTTGATTGGCCATTCAATCTTCTTTATCTCTGGGATCTACTTACTGCGGGCAAAAATAGTAAAGATATAATAAATATTTTATTGTATTGTTTTCCTGGATGTCTTAATCACTCTTAAATATAACAATGACTCACAGAAGTGATGGTGCTGCCCCAAGTGGGCTTTAATGGTTGTGTCTTATTTCATGGGGTTTTAGCTGAATGTAACTTCATTCACAGCCTAATGTGTCCCATTTGTCTGGACCAAGGATTCAAATCAATAAAGACCACCATATATTGTCCAACTCCGTAGGCCACAGAGGCCATTTCCCAGAAGTTCAACTAATGCACGTGATTTCCTGCTGGCTGGTAAGTCTCATGGCCAGTAGAGGGCACTCTGTGGATCGAAAGCTAGTACAGAATTTTGCAATGTGAAAGTTGGACTAATATAAGTTGGATGTTGGAAATGTTTACCATGGTAAAATCCACTAGTATGATTACTAGTACGATTATTACCACCACTACTGCTGCTGCTACTACAACTACTACTACTGCTACTCCTACTGCCACCACTGCAACTAAAACTGCTTCTACTGCCCCCAGTGCCACTACTGCTACTAATACCACTACTGCTACTCCTATCACCACTTCTACTACTACTGCTACTACTACCACTAGTGCTACTACTACTACTACTACTACAACGTCTGCTACTACTGCTACAGATACTACTTCTACAACAGTTACTACTGCAACCACTATTTCTAATAACACGACCGTCACTCCTGTCACTTCTACTGCTACTACAGTATTGAACTGGTACTACTATTCCTGCTACTACTGCCACTGCTACATTACCATTACTACCACTACTAACACTTCTGCTACTAATGCTACGGCTACTACTTCTACAATTGCTACTGCTACTTCTGTTACCACTACCGCTAATAACGCGACTGCTACTACTCTTACTTTTACTGCTACCACTACCACTACTGCTACTGCTACTGCTGCTACTGCTGCCAATACCATTACTACCCTACTACCAATACTAGTACTACTGCTAGTACTGCTACTAATGCTACTGCTACCACTGCTGCTATTACCACTGCTGCTATTACCACTACTACCACTACTGCTACTACTGCTACCGCTACCCATGCTAATGCTACTGCTACCACTAGTGCTAGTACTGGTACTGTCACTAATGCTACTACTTTTGCTATGGCTACTGTTACTACAGGTAGAAGAGTGGACCAACAGAAACTGTAAACATTGTTCAAAGAACAGGCGACCACTAGACCAAAGCGAAGTGACAAACGAAGCACTATACACAAAAATATACTACAATTTTATTCTGCTATTCCAAGTACAAAAGATACTAAACATACTAAAAGAGGATGCTATATGTTATATGGTTCATTTTAAAAAGAATTCTAATAAAATGTGTTTATTATTAGCTTTAAACATGCCCTTTTTACTGTCAACGCAATGAATTTGTTATAATCCTAATTTTTTTCTCAGTTTACCTATGATATTCTATAGGCTGTGAAGAGTTTGTATCATTCTGCAAAGTCGGGGAAAGTTTAAGGAGCTGCGGAAACTGGTGATGCATACAGTAATTCTCTGTTGGTTCATTATTATGAGTCATATGACGCACTGTTACTATAAAACTGTTGATTATAACCTTTCACTTGAGCATTGTCATATCCGCCAGATTTATTTTTAAACAATAATTTCCTCCAGATGCAGACAAATTATTTTTTTCATACCAGAAAATGAATTTGGTGGTTTCATTTCCAGGACAAACACCCAGAAATCCAGCTCTGGTGATTGAATATTATCCCTCAGTGTCTGCTGGATGTGTAATTGTGTAATTTGAGTCTCTGTGTTTGTCAACTTCATCAAGGCATAATCACTTTATTGCAATTGTACCTAACACAGTGTTTTGGAGTTCTCCTGTCCTCTGGTGGCCAGAGCTTGATTATTACATTTCATAGTTCAAAAGGCATCACGTTAATGTTGAAATAACAACTCCAGTGTGACTGAACATCCATGGCTTCATTCTGCCTACCTCTACTTTCCATGTTACGCATTGTACAGTAAGCAGATATATTAAGTTTTAAGTCTTTCATCAGTCTTTGAATGAACAGTTTACTGCTGCTAGTTCTGACTTTATCAGCCCATTCACTGTAGTCTCTGGATTTATCACTGGCACATGCATGGGCCCCGGTGTTTTTCGATAACCCTCATTTTCTCCTTCTTTATGATTTAATCAGTGAGTGTTGGCAGTTGCCTAACGGCAAGGCCAGTGATGAGTCAGCCAGGCGGCACTTTTGGGAGATGGAGGTGAGAATAGCAGTGTGGCGAGGGAAGGGCAGAGAGAGGAAGGAGGCTGGGATAAAAAAGAGAAAACACAAAACAAAGAGAGAGACATGACGCTTTTAATTGAATAACACCGTATTTCAATAAAGGCTTGTTTTACTTGTGATCCTCCTGCAAGCCATTAGGAATGTGACATGACTCTTACCTCCTGAAACACACCATTAATTGTCTCCTTTAGAAATGTTTAACATCTGGTTAACTACAAGTCTTTGGAATGAACAGATTTGTTCCATGCGTAGATTACATTCCAGTCCCTGGATGCCTTTCCATAATCAGTAGCACACGCACCTGCCCTCATATTTTCTGCTCTACTTGTTGCGGATAACCCAAACATGAATGTCGCTGAAAACCTTTCTTCCAGACAGCAACACTCATATTACCCATGTTAGGCCCACTTATATATTTCATATCCTTCCGCAAGATGAGCCAGACTTGCGTAGTTAAGGGAATGGCATTCCTTCCATATCCCGCCAAATTCCTTTCTGACAGAACAACTTTCCGTGTCTGTGTTTAGTCCGTGGGCTGAAGTTTTTATTTTCAAACCTTACAGTAAAAGTGATGTGAATTATGAGACCATTGACTGCCAGAGGCAACTAGTGACATTGTTTGCCTGTGATATACAGCTTCGACTGAACGGTATTTTCATTCATAACACTGCAGCTGTTCCTGTTCCTGAAGCAAATATACAACACATGTCACCTAACGTTCCTCAGCTGTTACAGTTTATAAAATCTCTTTTTACATACACTGTGTACATCTTACTCTCACCCATATTTCTTCACAGAGTGAGATTTGTGACCCTCAAGGTGTGACCACAAACAGAGGAGAAACAGGGCGCTCTTTACTCAAAGCTCCCCCTACGTTAAAGGAGTTGCATTTCAAGTAAAACAAGTATCTTTCAATTCATGTAATTTGTTGGCTAAATATGTACTGTGGTGGTTTTATTTCTCAATATCTGCTTTGCTGTCATTACATTTAGCGGATGTTTTTATATAAAGCGACGTGCAAAGGAGAATTAACATTATCAAGTTTGTGCCTCTTCTGGGAATCAAGCCCAGGATTCTCTTCTTCCAATGCAGGTGTGCTAAACAGGATGGGAACGTTGACAACAAGTTGACGTCTTGGATCTGCAAGGCTTGAGGTTCCAATTCACCAGCTGCCAGGTTGCCACTTTGTTGCTACGATCATATAGCACCATCCCAACCCACATAGAGGCTTACAGTATTGAGTATTGTGATTTGGGTGTCAGTCATGGAGATTGCTAACCCTGCGATTTGGCAATATATATATATATATACTTTCTTTAATTTCTTTTCTATTTAAAAGTCTGCTTCCACTTAATCTACATTAATCTGGACAAATATAATAACAACAAAAAAGTCTCATAATTAAGTTTAATTTCAGAGATGATTTCTTGCCATTTTGCATGGTTTTATTGACAGTGACAAAAATCACTTCTGTTCCCACATCACTAGCAATAACATTGTACTGACAAATACAGTGCTTTTAGTCATTGCATGGTTTTGTGTTCGTTGTTTCCCCCAGGTGATAAACCTTTAGTGGAACAAGGCATTAAGATGAACAAGGAATTGAAGAAAACAGCAGAGTGGTCTAAGAATTTTTTACATGACTGTATATATATATATATATATATTCAACAATTCTCTCTCCAAGTTTTTGAGAACATTGATTCACATATTTTACAGATGGCTCTGGCAATTTTTTGCAGTTGAATATGACTCATGTGAAATCTGTGTGAGAGTATAGATAGGAAAGATAATCACAGCTAGAAGATGGTCGGACACATTTAACTTAACATGGGAATTTTCAATGTATCACTGGTCTTTAGATTCGTACAAAACAAATATATATACATCATGAAAAGTTGAAAACTTTATCGGTAGATGTATTATTTTCAAGTTATCAAATATGGCCAAGACTCCGGAAGATGCCTTTCACTTTGATCTTTTTCAATCAACATTTTTTTTTTAAGCAGCCTGCTTTTTTTATGAATAAGTAACCGACAAGGACATGTCCTTCAGACATGTCTAAAAAAGCCAGGCTGAACAGGTTTGTTTGTACTACTTCTGTTCTTCTGAATTCAAAGATTTCTACGTGCATCACTGAGATGCTGTCCTCAAACAGCCCACTCAGACATCAAGCTGAGGGCAAACCAGGTAGTAGTTGAGGAGACTTGCAGTTCAAGTGACAAATGTTGTGAGGGGTAAACAACATAGAGCAGGGTGCATATATGTAGTGAGTTTGTATTCTTGTTTGTGGCTTGTCCTGAAGATAGAGGTTACAGTATAAACTGAACAACACAACCACTGTTAGCGCAGAGCCAACTGGGGTCGTGCAACCATCAGGATTTTCAATATAGGATCCACTGTGATACAGTTATGAGGAATATAATCCATCATCATAACAATATACACAAAATATTCCTTCTTCTTTGTACTAACAATACTTTGTTCTGTGTTTATAATACAAAGAGTTGATTTAGGGCCAAAGTAATTGATACATTTAAAACAATAAAATGTTTTCCGTTCTCTCCATATATGTAATATAGATTATTTCATAAAGGAAACAATCTTTAATTTTACATGAACATTAAATCTGGAACAAAAAGGCCTAATATATATTACTTTTTAATAACAATCTTTCTTTACAGGCCAACAAATATAATATGTGTGCTGCAACAAAGCACATACAATTACACAAAGCTCATACATTTACAGCTTTCACATGATCTTATGGGCCAAATAATATTACACTATGGGCCAGATGGAGCCCCCAGGCCTGAGTTTGACATGTGTGATTCAGTTGTTTGTCCTCAATGTTTAGCTCTGCAAAAAATGATATTTCTGCTAGAAGGAAAATGGTTGCTAAATAATTAGTTTTGTACAATAGTCTATATTTTAAAAAATCATTCAATTCCCATATGTTAAAACTGTATTTAGATGAATGGGGCATATTTTTTTTTCAAATAAATTACTGGGGTGGCAGCGGTGGCCTAGTGATTAAGCAGACTTCAGGTTCTAATCCACCAGCTGCCAGGTTGTCACTGAGGTCCTCTGAGCATATAGCACCGTCCCAACCCACATAAACCCCAGTTGACTCACCACGCAAAGGAGGGCAGTGTGATTTGTGTGGCAGTCCTGGAGACTTCTATCCTCTATATTTCACTGCTATGTTGTTGTGACATGAACTGCAAGTATCTTTAACTAATACCTGATTTGCCCTCAGCTTGATGTCTAAGTGGGGTGTTTGTCATGTCATTGAAAGTAGTTGTGTTATCCAGTTGTGGTTCTCATGTAGGTGGTTTGTGGGCCAGAAGGGGCCCATGAGCCAGGGGTTAGAGACATCTTAATAGACAGAATTTCTACTTCAAGACAATGTCTCTGTCATGAGAAAAAATGGAATCAACAACTTTGAGATATTGTATAATGGAACACAAGACCTGTGTTATCAATAAAGGATGTCAAGGTTCAGGGCAGTGTGGTGGTACTGGTCGGCAGCTTTAAATCATAAATTATTTCACTCATTTATTCATCTTCATCTGATTGTCCGATGCTGGGTCACAGGGGCAGCCCTAAAACCCGCACCACCCAAATTTCCTGTGGGTGGTTATTCCACTGGATGTTATGTTGGTTCCTTGATCCAAATTGATCATTATGTCTATATCTATTCTCCAATTGACTTTGCCATAGTTAAAATGCATAAAACTTTGTGTATGGAATTTAGTCAAAAAACCCTGCCATGTCCTCAAAATAAGCCATCTGTCTTGATGGAGCCCTCGTCTATCCTTCCTGCAGTAAAGTTTATGCTGCGGCTGAGACTAAAACACTCTGATTGTGTGCTCTGTTAATGGATTTTCGCAATGTGCAGTGAGAGTCAAAAGAGATGCAGCAAAATTGGCAGTTTCTGCAGAAACCATAGCTCCCTAAGCTTATGTACACCAAGTGTTTATGTAAATATTTGTCACAGTGGTGGGTGTAATCTGTTGTCCTGCATGACTCACACCATCCATTGTGAGTGGCAACTTCTGGCAGACTTGTGGAGAATGACAACAGCCGAGGTGTCCTTGAGGTTGACAACAGTGATGGAAAAAAAGAAGACAGGTAAAAGCAGACAAACTTTCCCTTGCTTGTATGTTTACCCTCAGCTGTCAACAGTGCCTCGTAGCGGCTCATTATTTCATTTCTTATTACAAAGTTTCTTCATTTCCTCTGTGTTTTTTAGCTTTATGATTCCTTCATTAAGAACATCTCATCAAACACGCGCCTTGAGGTTCATTGGGAAAGCCTTGTTTAACTGTGCTGGCAGAAAATATGTGCGCAACAACAGAGATCCAGGGACGTGCTTCAGCCCTCTGATGTTTCTCACTGAGGACACAGGCTGAGAAATTATTAATTAGTTCTGCAAGAGTGGTAGGATGGAAATACTATCAGCTACACTTAGAGCTTCATCCAAAGACTCCTATCCAGTGGCTTGGTTTCTTTTAGTGGACAGGTGGATCTATTAATAGCTCTCATATTTAAACCGCTCCAATATTTTTAGCAACGTGATGGCTTCAATTGACGGCAAACACGGATCAATTGCAACAATAAAACCGGTAACTGCCAATACACATTATGACATCTGCATTATATATACTGTATATTCGATTCTCATAAAGGGCCCATATCCACTAACTGCAGTTGCTGCTAAATACACACCATGCATAATAACTTACAAGGTAAAAGCTGTTTCCTCTTTACAGCCTTGCTCTGCTTTACCACATCACCAGTATTAATTTTACAACACGCCTTCATTGCATAAGAGACTGGATTCATTAGAATCTGTGAGACAGCATTTTACTCAGGTAACATTAAGTATTGAATAGAAGCGGGGGGTATAAAGAGGAGAATTAAGCTAAATGTGAAGATAAGTAAAGATATTTGCAACGGCGTTATTTCTTATAGTCCGTCGTGTCATAATTTGTGAGTGTTCTAGTTAAATGACCTTGTGTAATGGTGGCTGCTCATTTCTGCAGTAGCCTAAGGATCCTACATAAAGAGTGTTCATATTGAGTTGAAAGGTGAAGGTTTAATACTGTACATTTAATGAATTTTAAAAACTCGGATACCAGTATTTAAGGAACTAATCATTTCCTAAGAGACCTCTCTTGACTTGGTTCAGTCTAACACGATTCCAAATGTGCTATTTGGGGAAGTCTTTGGTTCTTTACCCCAGAGAAAGTCTTTTAATAAAGGGTTATAAACTAAATTTCACAATTTTATGCTTTGACCTTTTCCCTGTCTCCAGATAACTTCTTGTACTTTTCAAACACCTGTTAAATAGAAACCGTCAAAGAGTCCAAGCTACTTTTGCAATTATATACTTCTCTAAACTTTTGGACGACATTTGATGCAAAGTGCAATGGTGTTTTTTTTTCCTAAAATAACAAATTACTTGGACAAACTTGTTATGTTTGCTCTGGTAAAGCATTTTTTAGTTCTTTACAACAGGCTGTTCTTTAGTACATAATTCATTCATTCATCTTCATCTGCTTGTTTGTTGCCAGGGGCAGCTGTCTCTACAACTGCCACCCAAATAAATTGCACTGTACCATACCCACCTGCAGGTGGTTATGGTACAGAGACCAAAAGTACCAAAGACAGAGACCATTGTGAAGAATGGGATCAACATTTATTCATTCATTTTCATGGATGAATAAATCCCACATCCAATTCTGTGGGTGGTTAGCCCACCAGAAGTTATGTGGGTCGGACCTGGCAGCAGGTGGTTTCGAACCTCAAGCCTTGCTGGCTCAGGTCTGCTTCCTCTACCACTTGGCCACCACTGCCGCCACAGGAGATCAACATTACAGGCAATGTCTGTCTGTTCGGGACATGTTCAGGACAC
>JAFBJS010000456.1:713119-725956 GCA_016785265.1 Paraplagusia blochii
ATGGTTTTATTGACAGTGACAAAAATCCCTTCCGTTCCCACATCACTAGCAATAACATTGTACTGACAAATACAGTGCTTTTAGTCATTGCATGGTTTTGTGTTCATTGTTTCCCCCAGGTGATAAACCTTTAGTGGAACAAGGCATTAAGATGAACAAGGAATTGAAGAAAACAGCACAGTGGTCTAATCATTGTTTCCATGACTGTAAGTCTCAGTGAACAAACCTGCAGCAGCTGCATTTATTGGTCACTTAAACTGACCAATCTGCATTAATAATAATGAATATAACTGATCTGTACAATTGCGACTGAGGAGTTGGTTCAGATGTGCCATAGAAACATGGTGTAACAGTAAACAGAGTCTGTGACTCTATACTATGTTTAAAAGTGCTTTAGGAGCAGCGTGTAAAAATAGTCTAAGAAGATTCAGACTCCTCACTGTGATGCTGCGTTCAAATGCTGATGTACTTCTAGTCATCTTCACATCAAAAGGCCAGTTTGAGCACAACTGACACACAGTTAGCCTATATATGCTGACTGCGTGCATCATTTACAAGGGTTCGATGACTCATATCTTGTTGACATGGAGACTGAAATAGTGGGAAAATGGAAGAGGACATTCAGTCTACCTCCTGAGACTTAACACGATGGGGAAGGAAGATAGTAGGGAGAAAAAGGCGAAATGAAAGAAGTGACAGAAGAAGAGAAGATAGACGAGGTAGAACTGAGAGAACTCTGAAGGTTTGCGTTGTATGAGCCAGCGGTGAGTCACACTCACCGTTTGAATCTTCACAACTAATAGAAAATCATTTGTTTTCTCTCACCGGGGAGTGAGTTCACTCAGAAAGGACAAAAAAGTAAATCAGGTCATTTGAAAAAAACACGGAGTCTGTCTTATACAATGCATGTCATGGTGAATGCACAGTGATGTAGGATTCACAGCAGTACATGAACCCCTCGGAGGTCAGACCGGGTGGACTTCTTAAACTTTAGAGCAAGACATGGGCAACTTTTTTTCACTTGCTCCTAGTTCATTTACTGATACTTCTTCAGTCCAGGTTTCAATAAATATGCAATGAACTGGAATAAATTGGTTGGCGTTAACCAGGTAACAGAGCATTGTGTGTAACAGGTCGACATGCAACGTGTGTGAGAACGTGTGTAAACCAAACCACAGCGAAGACACGGAGAAGGAATATCGGTTTTCTTTTTATCTCATTAACAGCAGAATATTTCAATCTAGGAAATTAAAAATGAGGCCACAACTGTATTGGATTGGAAGTAATTGAAATTACATATATATTTTAATTTTTTTGATAAACCAATAAAAATAAATTCATTTTGGTGGTTTTAAATGGAAGCCGACAAAAACTTTTACACCAGAAGTTACTGGTATCATAGTTCATCCCTGTATTGTACTATTAGAAAAATTATTATTTTTATTAGACAGACAGACAGATAGATACACAGGTAGACAAATAGACAGACAGGCTGACAAACAGACAGATGGCGATACAGAGAGATGGTCAGACAGAGAGACAGAAGATGATACAGACAGGCAGGCAGGCAGAAAGTCAGACAAATAGAAATACAGACAGACTGACAGAGAAACAGACAGGCAGGCAGACAGACAGTCAGACAAACAGGAGTACAGACATACAGTCAGACAGAGAGACAGACGGTGATACAGACTGACAGACAGACAGACAGACAGACAGACAAACAGGAGAACAGACAGACAGACAGACAGACAGACAGAGGACAAAGTGTTCAGCTACGATCACAGATATGTTCAAGGGTTTGGTTACTTAAGGGCTCCTACATATTTCTTCTGTACATTTACTTAGGTACCAACATTCAATGTAGTATTTTTTTCTATCTGATTTGTGTTGTATTTATTCCTACCTCACCCACTTACATATTACCATGCTCCATATTACATTAAACTCAAAACTTTTGGAAGAGATTAAATGAAAAGCAGCATGGTTTTCTGGTTCCAGGAAAAGGTCTCACAAGGAGAACTTAACTAAACCTCTCCATTAGCAGAACATTCTGATTAGGAAGTTGAAAATCTATTATTATTATAATTATTATTAAATAAGACAGCCTGCAGCTGCAGGACACACGCTGACCAACCATTTGTTTTCATGCTTTATCGTTGATTTAAATTGTATTTTATTTTTGGAACCATTTTGGCTCTAGAACTCAGCACTATTTTAATTAGTGTGACAAAAATAATAAATGTACTCTTACACAGTTTGCTATCCGACTCTAATCTTAATAAAATTCATTTTTGCAATGCAAACCACATATAGTTTTGTCATGTTCTATGAGGATGGCTTCATATTTGTGTTACTGACACACAAACATCACTTGTAAATATGTACTCGTCAAAAGGTCAAACCCAACATCCCGCTGTGTCTTCTATATTTAATAGGATTGTATTTAACATGATGACATCGTTACCCGTTTTTGAAGAATACAAAATATTTCATTTTTTACAGTTTCTGTGAATAAATAAAGTGAAACCTAATTCTGATCCATCTTTTTTTCACACTACAAGATATATGCGTCATTTGTTTAATGATTGCTATACATACTTCTGTCTCTTCCATCTAATGCCAGTATTTCCCCAATTGATAGCATATAATTTATAATAAAAAATAATAACATAAAAAATGATAGCACTTTAAAAGGTATATAACATTCAAGCTTTTATTCATGACATGTACACATTTTTTCTTTATCTTAGTCACACAAAGTGTCAAATTTTAGTACCCTTTGTGGCCCCCAGTCAAAACATCTGCCTCTGTCTGGTCTAGAGTGTGATGAAACATCTTTATTTAAAGCAGCGGTCATTTTGCCGTATTAGCAGTTAATGTTCAAAGCAGAAAAAAAAAAGAAAAACAAGGGTAAATGAAAATAAAAATCCACTTTCCCTCTATGATACAACGCTTCAGATGAGTCTTGTAATACACATATTCATCCACAGCTGTGTCTTCCACTGAGTGCATCCAACAAAACCATTTTTTTAGCATTTACTTGCAGTGGAATCTTCTATAAATCTTGTAAAATAAACTTTCACATCAAGGTGGAGGCCACAATATATTGCTCCATGGACCACAAATGGCCCAAGGGCCGCAAGTTTGAGCCTCCTTATGTATTTTACAAAATACCTGAACCAAAATTACTTCGACAGTGTTCAAATTATTATTTATTTAAGTTTATCCGGGCAGTGGTGGCCTAATGGTTAAGAAACTGGACCTGGGTCTGGAGGCTTTCCAGTTCGATTCCCCCAGCTGCCAGGTTACCTCTGAGGTGGTCTGAGCATGGCACCGTCCCCACCCACTGTTTCCCAGGTGCTCAAAGCTGCCCACTGCCCACAAGGAGTTTGCTTTCCTTCCTTCAGATAAGCTCATAGCATGTTTTTGACTGTTGAATATCATTCTATAACTCATTGATAGGTTTTTGGCTTTTTTGTTCATTAAAAGTATCCCTGAGGCTAAATCTGTGAAGTCTGACGCATCTGGCAGCAACTGACTTCTGACCATCTACAGTGGTCAGTCTGATGAGGCCATGTTTTGTGAATGTCATAGTCTGTCTATATCAGGCATATTAATGACAGATTTAATACAAGAGTGGCCTCTGTACTGATGTTAGCTGGAATGTACTGTAGCTGGAGGGTGCAGTGACAGATAATGAGCAATTCTGCAGACAGAAGGAATGAGTGACAGGACCACCCGACGAAGCTGGTGATGCACGACTGGAATTGTGAGGAACCCAGTCATTTTTGAGGATAAAACCCAGTAAAAGGTTCTTCCTTACAGACCCTACGCTACAATTTCTCCCTTTAACAACACAGACAGCTCAAACAACAGCGATAATACGCGATAGAGTCTTTAATAACTTAAACCGACCTGATTTAAAAAAAGAGAACAATCTGTCCTCTTTTACTGCCGAGGCTTTACATCCCACATTAAGTCTTAATGAGCCTGGGCGCTTCAGGCTTATGACTTTGACACTTCTTTGGAGCAATTTGTCCTCCACTGCTGCCGGAGAATTATATCCATGAGTAACCTTTCGATATGAGAATGTTAGCTATAGTTAACATTTCTGGGTCAGCCTGTCTGCAGGCCTCATCTATCTGAGGAGGTACAGCCTGATCCACTTTCTGTTTAGTTCCATGACCACAGGTTCATCGTAAATGTAACAGATCTACATTCAGGAAACTGTTGTTAATGAGAGTCACGAGCCACCGCCGGCGCCTTCTTTAAGTCTTTGTGCGCCGGCGAAGAAGAAGAGCAAAGTAAAATGTTCTTCCTCGGAGATGGAGCATTGTGGCATTTCTCCAATGCTTTTTTAAACAAATAAAAAATACATCATTATATTGGAACATGAATGATGTCTTCTACAAGTTCATTTCACAGCCTGTCTGTCTCACTGACCTTTTTTGCTTCAGAGAGACTTCCAATATGTGTCAGCGACGCTCGTCTCACAAAAGAAGCCTTATTACGGCATCTGGATGACGAACATCAGACCTTCACTGAGGATCTGGCAGAAGTTGATTATTGTGACCGATGACACTTCTCTGAGAACAAACAAGTAGCATCATCTGGCATTTATGGTCACACTATCCTTTACTTGCTAATAACTTCTCAAGTCTAAACACGAACAGACCCCCGAAGACACAGATTTACTTGACCACATTAAAGCTGAAAATTACAACCGTTCTGTAAAATGGAAATTAGGAGAACTCGACAGTGGGATTTTTTTTTTTTTTGTACTTTATATATAACTTTATTAAACCCTCGGGAGTATACTTCAGAAAATTAAGGGTCCATCAGCAGTCCAGCACTGTACAAAAGATAAATACAACAGTGGATAAGAAGGATATTAGTAGATTGATAGGATAATGTTAGTAGTAAGTATTAGTAGTTGGGCTTCAGTGGGGCCATCACTGTTCCAGGTTCAAATCCACCATCTGCCCGGTAACCACTGAAGTCCACTGAGCATGGCATGGCACTGTTAACTTTAGTGATGGGTGTAATGCAGAGATCACATTTTGTTGTGGTTCGTGGTGTGTGTGTGTGTGTGTGTGTGTGTGTGTGTGTATATATATATATATATATATATGTATATTTACAATTTAAAACCTTGGGATCACCTACACAATTTGACAATTTTGGGTTTTGCATGTTGTCACACATTTACTTATTACCCTCAGTTGTAAAATTACTAGAAAATAGTGGAAAGATTGGCAAGCATAGAAAGATGATGATTTGTATATTATGATTATGTACATGTAATATTTTTATGATTTTTTTTTCCTTCAAACTATGCTTTTGGCAAAGTATCGTCCATTTGCAGCATATTGCTATTGCTAATAGCGAATTGCTATTGAGACGACACATCATCAGTAGGGTAAAACTAACCTGTCTCACGGCGGTCTAAACCCAGCTCACGTTCCCTATTGGTGGGTGAATAATCCAACGCTTGGTGAATTCTGCTTCACAATGATAGGAAGAGCCGACATCGAAGGATCAAAATATATATATATGTATATATATATATATATATATACTGCATATGTGTGTGTGTATGTGTGCGTGTGTAACATGACATTGCCACGTCTACATGCTCATGGAAGAACTTGCAATATGAACTAAAAGTATTGTAACATACAATGGTAACCACAGTTGTGGTTAATATTGTTTGGGACCAAAGGGTTAAAAATATTGTGGGGAAACAATCATTATCATTTCATCAGTAATCACAGCAGTGTGTGTGTGTGTGTGTGTGTCAGTTTCTGTTAATCTCCCACACGGCCCTTTTCCTGCCAAGTTCTCCATACACCTGTAGTGATTCCCGTTTCTAGCATTACTCTGTCTGCACCTGTGTGTGTGTCTGACCATTCTTCACATGTACAGAACATGTCACTCTTCGTACTGTTTGGCGTGTGTTACGTGAACTCTCACTTGTTTCTGAAGGACTCTCACTACAGTCAATCTTTTTTTCCATTAAAGTCCTTCTCTCCTTGTCAGAATATACTTTATGATGTCTTCAGTTTGTGACATTTTTCTGGAATAGCACAACATAAAATAATAATTGAATCAAATGACCGTTTATATTACACGCAGAAGGACATCTGCATTATTAATGGTGTTATCACTGCAAAACAAATGAACCTAATATTTGCAGCTCAGTCCGAAAATAGGATAGAGGCACAGTCAAAAATGAAGATGCCCGGTCAGTGTGAGTGTACCACTCATCCTTTTGTAGATGTACATGTAGAATGGGAGAGGATTGAACCAGAGTTTTTCTCAAGGAAACAGACAGAAACAGTGCAGGATGAGGATTAATTGTTTCTCTAAACGGATCATTGATATAACCTGGAGTGTGAATGGTACCTTGTGGTCCTTTAATGAAATACGTGAATGCTTCTCCAAGGTTTTCATCTTTCCGAGAAGCACAGAGATTTGACAGCGGGACATCCAGGCTTCCCCGTCTGCAAATTTGAAGTCATGCTTTGCAGCCATGAACGTTAATGTATGACTGGCCTCTGCAATCCAGACCCCTCTGTTCTTGGTAAGACTGTTGTTGAGACCACCTCCACCTCCCTTCACCACGACGCATGACGATACCAACATGAACAATATGTTAAAAACTGTCACTTCTTCGAGACTGATTAAAAAATAAATGCTTTTCTTATTTCGTTGCTGTACTCAACAGCAACAAAGATGGACAGGATCAGGAATGAGGTCATTAGAGGGACAACACAGACAGGGAGGTTTGGAGAAAAAGCTATAAAAGCCAGATTGAGATGGTTTGGACATGTCCAGAGGAGGGACAGTGGATACATTGGTAGAAGAATGATCCTAGAGATGGAGCTACCTGGTAGGAGACAAAGAGGAGATTGATGGATGCAGTGAGGGAGGACATGGAGGTAGTTGGAGACAGAAAAGTAAAAAATGGACAAGCCAAAAGAATATGTAATCGCCATAGAATGTATATATATTATATATACTGTATGTATATATATATATATACATTCGCCATAGAATGTATACACAGGGAGTGGCAACTATAATGCAATATACAGTATATATATATATACATATACATATATATAAATTTAGTTCGAATTAGTGTAAACTGATTCACATTAAATGATATAAACCTGGCTTTACGTCACTAACGAAATAATTCCATAGTCTGTTTGATTCAGTTTTCTTTTTCATCTTTATGAGGTGAGACCGGCTGAGTGTATAAATTATCTTCACTCTTTGTATGGCCTGAAGTGACATCAGTGACACATATGGCATAAAAAACAATCTGTATTGTCACATTGTATCACACTGTATCAATACCCACCATCTGGTTCCATCATCTTTTCCCATATGAACTTCATCAACATACATGTTCTTTTCCAGTCGATACAAACACGTGTGCAGCATCTGCTCGTACAGACTGGAGTGAAACGCAGGGAGGAAGCAGCTTCGGCGAGAGAGCGCAGTGTGAATAGAGAGAGGAGTTTGAAGCACTGAGAAAGTCCAACCACTGTGGGGTAGTATTTCTCTTCACAAGACTTCAGCAACGTCCATATAAAAATGTTATATAAAATCAACCATCCTGGAGCGTTCACTCGTGAAAAGCACTGATTAGATGTAAAGTGATGTTACACAGCAGTTAACTAGTATTTTACTCGAAGTTTATAATTTTATCACCATGATTTAACGAAGCAAAATTAACTGTGAGAAGAGATTGTTTACAAATTAAACCACAGTATTTCTTGGCCCCTTAGACAAATATATGTTCACATAGATGGAAATCAATCAGAATGGCGTTTTGTGAGTTGGTTGTGAAGCCACCAAATGTAATAATGTATGTTTTTTTGGTTTACATAAATGAGACAAAACGTTGCTAAGACGTAAAACATAATGTTTACAGGAATGTTTACTGCTTCTTTCAGGCTTATTCTTTTTTCAGGGGTTGCCACAGCAAGTCAACATTTTACATTTTGTTGTTTCAAATCATTGATTTGGCCAAGTTTTACTTCAGATGCCCTTCACCATTTATCCGGACTTGGGACCTGACCTAAAAAAAACATTGGCTTGTGCTCCCTAGTGGCTGGTTTACAGAAAGTGTATATACATAGATAATATTTATAGAGTAGTATAGCGTAGACAGATATATTTATGATTTCAATTTAGTTGTATCATACTGTTTTTGGAAAAGTGGCTCCCAATCTTAAAAACTGAGAGCATTGTTGGGCGTTGTGTGGTGGAGAACAGGGAGGGAGGACTTTGTCTCTAATTGGAAAGAGACACATAAAGGTGATTAGCGTTAGTGACTAAAAAGGGAGCACGGGGGATAATCTCCTCAATTAAAAAGAACACCTGTTAGTCAGAAAAGGAAAAAATAGCCAAGTAATCTGTTTATTTTAACTAAGGGATGTCTCTCTCTCTAAAGAGTAAGGTATTGTGGAGCTGACTGGACCCTGAGAGTTATAAAACAATATTGACTATTTTTTCTAATATTTTCACATTTTTTTATAAAAAATGAAAAAGAAAATGGGATGTTCTAACCATAAGAATGTAAAAATATGGCAAAAAAGTGAAGTAAAAGACATCACTGGTAGCTTTGTGTATCTAGATCGTAGACATGGATTACTAAACCCCCAGGTTCACCTCCTGGGCAAGTTTGAATCCCTGTTAGAGCGGGTGGCCCCCCAGGGGGCTCACCACCTGCAGGAAGGTAGGGTGTGGTGCAGTGTGATTTGGGTGGCAGTTGTGGAGACTGCTGCCCCCGCAACCCAGCATTGCATAAGCAGGTAATGATGGATGGATAGATGTCATACTATTGGCCAATACAGACATACTCAGTGAATGATCAGTATGAGGAACATGAGTATGCTCTACCGTTCCACATACTAATTGGCTCATCATCTCAAATTTCATTGTGCGCTGTGGTGTGAATCACAATGTCACAATGACAAAAAACGAAATTTAATCTTAAGAAGTTTAATCTTTAATCTTAATCTTTTCACTATTATTGGGTCTGAGGAGCAGCAGTCTCCACGACTGCCACCCAAATCCCACTGCACCAATCTTTGAGCCATCTTGCGAACTCCCCACTGGAAGTTTTGTTGGGACAGTGCCATATTCAGATGGTGTTATAAAGTATCTTATAATTACATTATAAAATGTGTGTTTGGTGAAAGTTCACTCTAATTTAACACCCTACGATGCTTCCAAAATGCTGTCGCAAATTAAAGTTCACAGCCTTTTATTATCTTTTACAATAATGTGTACTCCTGCACTGTGACTGCAAACAAGCTTTCTGTTTAGCCTGTATGCACTCATCTATTTATTCCCCTCTCTCATTGGTCCAGGCTGCTGCACGGTGATACACGGAGAGGTTATACTATCATACTCAAATAGTGCTCACTTGCATCCACTGCTGCACCTGCTTCTCATCTCCCATCCTGGAATGTACATAAATTATTTTATGCGATATATTGGTCTTATATTTACAATTATGCAATTATAATGTACATATACAGTATTTGTGTGGAAGGGTAATACATACATTCTCATCTGTACTTCTTGGATTTGTCCATTTCATAGGTAGTTTTATAATGAGAATAGCAATAGGAGATGGACATTGTAAAAGGATCACCAAAGAGTCTTCTTTTTCTTTGGGATTGTCCCTTTTTCAGGGGTTGCACCTGCGAATTTCCATCTCTCCCTGTCCAACATGTCCAAACCATCTCAATCTGGCTTCCCTAGCTTCTTCTCCAAACCGTCCTGTCAGTGTTGTCCCCCTGATTACCTTGTTCCTGATCCTGTCCATCCTAGTCACTCCCAAAGAGAACCTCAACATCTTTAACGCCTCCACCTCCAGCTCCTGTTTTCTTCCTATTCCTAGTGTCTCTAATTCAATACGAGAACTTCTGTGTCCTATATTAAAGTGTATACTAGTATTCTTGTCCTTTTTTGCCCCAAGACAATAGAATCATGATGGCTCATCTACTATTGAGAACTACATGTAGAGACATAAGCAAGTTAGTGAAAGCGACACACTCACTCTAGCTGCAGTAAAACTAGGACACATGACACTTGTCTCTGCGCATATAAACCCTAGATAATGCACTGCTTGTGCTGTAACCCAATCCAATGCTAACATCTTTACATGCTGCAGGTGTTCCTAATGCCAGTGGCGGCAAGAATGCCAATCATTGTTACCACACCCTGTGTGCCTTAACCTTTATTTGGTTGATTGCCCTTTTCCACGCACCACTGATTATCCTTTAATGTAAAAAATGCAGATGCTCAGAGTGGCAGGTACTGTCAGGTGCTATTAGACTAAATGTGTCGGTGCGTTTAAAGATATGCTGCGGTGACGATTTATTTTGAGAAGCAGTTTTCTTTTTTCCATATTCCAGTCATCTAGTCAGCTACTGTACCTCCCATGTAGAGGTTGCCACTCACAGGTGACTCTTTTGTTCCTCTGCCAGATTACATCAGTGAAACTCAGGCTTGTGGGCCAAATCTGGCACGCAGACTAATTAAATATGGCTGGCATGATCATAATGAAATGTGTACTACACTTGGTCTTCCAGACAAACTAAGGCGAACTAAGGCCCAGGGCCTGGATGCGGCCCGTTGAGCTTATTGATGCAGACCGGCAAATATACAATTTATATATTTTATCCTCAGATTTCTACCTTTCCTCTGCAATACCTATGTTTCCCCAATAGATGATGTCATAAAGGCTAGTAGTAGCATTTTAGGCTTTATACACTACTTTTTTATTTGCCATTTATCTCAGTTTAAATGAACGCTCCATCTTTCTGCTCTTGACTCGGCCCCTGTGTCCAATGGAAGAACGAATTGTGGCCCGTGAGCCAAAAAAGTTTGTACACCTCTGTTTTGGTTTGATTTGTAGTATTAATGATTTTTTTTGTTGGACTGGGGAAAATTGAGTCTCTCACATGTCAGGTAGATTGATATCTTCGCCTCACAGTGTAAAAAGTTCAGGAGAAAGCATTTGGTGGAGTTTTAGAAACAAACCCTGAGAGCAGAGATGTCAAAGTCAAGTCTCGAGTCTTTATGTGCAAGTCCAAGTTCAAGACCCCATGTCTGTGGCCTGAAGTGTAAAATATAACGGTAAAGTCAGGGGAGGGGAACTAAAAAACTAGCCAACAGACTATAACTGTGGCTGAATTCGTTTGCTAACGGTTATCTTCCCACACAAGCCCAGTTTCCTTTTGCCTTTTGAATCACTCCAGTCTGGCTTACCGTCGCCATGGTCACTGTGATATGAACCCTAAACTTGAGGCAACACGCATGCGTTACAAACATTAGTGCGCCACAGGGGAGTAAAATACTTCTGCCTGCGATTTTTACATAGCGCTGGGAAAAAGTGAAATAAGTTAAATGATAAAATAGATAACTCCTTGATTATGGACTTTATTCACGACTCGTGAGTTGAGTCACAAGTCTATGTTTGTGTGACTTAAGTGCGACTCGAGTCTGAGTCTCAGACTCGAGTTCCCATGTCTGCCTGAGAGAGAGATATGTATAGACATATAGACGTAGATCTATAGACATTGAAATGTATGTGCATATACTTACATACAGCATGTACTGCATACATATATATGCATATATATTATAAGCTGAGTGTTATTTTGTAATATAGAAATAAACAGGTGCAGAAGATGAACAACATTGAAATCATGGGGGTTTCTCCACCGAGACAAAACTACACAAAGAGAAAGTTCAGGACAGTCCAACCGGAGCTGGCTTTGATTACAAACTCAACTGAACAGTTAAATTCTTGAAAGGCGTTGTGTGTCCCAAATGTGTGTCGCGAGCTTGTCAACTTACAGCATCCTGGTAAATTAAGTCCTGATTGAGTATCATGGGACTACAGATGATGACATGCCTTTTGGGCTTAGTCTGGCTTTTTTAACCATATGTAGTGAGGTGTTCACTGTCCCCTTTAAATAAAATGAACTTAAACTGTAAAAATTCCATTCAGGTGAGACTTTGTTTACGACCAATATTTAATGATTCAATGATATAACACTGAAAAAATAACCAAACCCTTTGCTTAGAAGAAGACACTGGTAAATAAAGTCAGCCACTGACCTGACCACAGGTATTTATGCAAATGCCACTGAGGAAATGTTGTTTATGTGAGAGACAAAGTTGAAGGTAACTGTAGTTCAAAATAGTATTTTGAACAGATTTTATTGACAAAACTGAAAAAAAAGATGTATTTGTGTAAATTTTAATACATTTATTAGGCCCAGTTTTTGTGTTGTAGTAAACTGATACAGAACATGTCCTTCTTTCCTCTTCTGATTGGCTGTTCTTGTTTATACTACAAATGTAGGTGGAGCAGAGAACGTCTTAGTTTTATGATCAGTCAATTTACCTTTCTTAACATTTCTTATATAATATCACTGGTCTTACAGTTTAAACTATTATGTTGTAAATGCCAGGGTTTGCCTTCTTCTCCTGGTGCATTTGTATTGGCATTTCCTTTGTCTTTTGTCACCTCAATCTGTCAACATGTGGTAAATATCCAGGCTGGGAGTGCTGGCCACTTTACCTACACACCTGCTGCCTGTCAGGCAGATTTCAAAGTTTTCTTTCTTGTGGTATTTTTGTGTCTCATAGGCTTCTTTAAAAAAAAAAAAAAAGATTGGTGTAGGACATGTACAACATTTACATTTCATTTAGAAGTTTTACAGTAACAACTGCATGACACATTTATTCTGAATACGCTGTTTTTCAGCTACCCTGTAGGATAGCCTCACTCTCCCA
>JAFBJS010000457.1:0-17575 GCA_016785265.1 Paraplagusia blochii
ATTAGGCCAGATTTGCCATGCATGCACAGTAGTTTAAGTTATTAAATTATGACTGCAGTAAGTACTTGGTGTCTGATAATACACATGCCGATATTATTTTACCTATAATCCCCTTCTCTCTCTTTTTATTTCTATCACAAACTCTATAGAGACTTTGGATTCAGAATTTCAATTTCATCAGTCTTTGCCATGTGACTGCCAGAATGGAAAATAAATATGAAGAGCAATTAAAAGACAAAAATGTGTGTGTATCACTCAGACAAATAAACACATACATACACAGACATGTTTGTCCTCAGGTCAGGACTGTTTCAGACACATTCATTATGATATAGGCAGATTATTATTATTATTATTATTATTATTATTATTTGTTTGCCAGGGGCATTCATGCAAAGATTTAAAAGAGAGTTTTTATGGTTTTTATTTTCTCATTTCTGTTAGATATGTTTTGCAAAGTCAATATTCTTCCTGCTCGGACTCAAGATTCCTCCCTGCAGTGGAACCCATTTCCTGGAAACATTTTCCTCTCTGCTCTTCTAGAGCATGAAGATCTCTTTTTTTTCCTTCAGCATGAATAGCCTAGGAGCACAAAGAAACATATGTGGAATTAATTCTGTCTTCTGAGCAGTTCCTGTAAACGTCATGAATGGTTTAAGTCCTGCGTTTCCGTCAGAGGTCTGTGGAAGAGCAACTGGGTTGTGAATGACATTTTTGCAACCACCGTGTTCTATTGACACTCACAGATCCTGCTGGTGCTCACAGATTCATAAAACGCAGATGTTTCTGTTAAAGGCCACGAAAAATGGAAGAAAGAAAGTCAAAGAAATCAAAATCTCCTTGTATGAAAAGCACAGTGAACTGTGACAGTAAAAGGGTGAATGAGTGAGTGAATTGAATGGATTTTTTTTCCTGGGGTGAAAACATAAAATTAAAACCGTATAAAAACCTCCTCCTGCTTCCTAATTGGAACAAGGCATTCAATGATCAGACTGGAAATCAGTTACCTGCTGAAATTAAAGGTCAAATGAGCTGGGGGACGTCAGAACACTGTATTTTTTATTTATTTTTACTACCTATTCATACAAACATGTCACCCTTCTAATCTGAACTTCTACCTAGTTTTCTTTCCTGTCTCTTTCCTGAAACCCCTCCTGCTACAGATCAAAAGGTGCATGTAATGTTATACAGTCAGCCATGCAAAATCTCTATTTAAAGCCAAAAACAACATCAGTCCAGCCTCTTTTTATCTGTTATTTGTATGAACCCTGATTGGACCTCTGAGCAGCAGAAGTAATAATCAAGCAGACAAGAGATCTGATGCTGGAGCTTTTGTTGAAACAGATCAGATCCAATCAGAGTCTGATGATAATGAAATCAGACCAAAAAAAAAAAAAAAAAGAAAGAAACATTTTGAGGGCATTGAGAACAAACCCAGATTGTGGAACATAATCCATGAACTAGATTACTTTTTTGCTTTTTGCAACACCATGTTTCCGTACTAATCTGAGCTGACATGTTTTTTTTTTTTTTTCTATCTGTGGCTTTTTTGAAGTGAAACAGTAGATGCCTGTTGATTTATGACCCTAAAACTTACCGCACGTGTTTGGCTCTCTGAGGAGGATTAGTACTTTTCTTGTCCAAACATAAAAAATGAAATCAAAAATGTAATGCATTAAATTTCAATCATCAGGTATAAACTAAAAGCACACATTTACAACAAAAAAAAATTGTAAAAAGAACTTTTATTTCAGAAAAGCACATCCAAAAAAAATATACAATACTCTAGTATGTCTTCAATGTCATAGATGTCCTTTTTACAAATACAAACAGTAATAACAAAAGAATTACAACTGTCCCTGGAGCTAAATATATTCCCCCAGAATTACTCAATCCATATTCACCCACATGCTTCAAACCACCAATGACATTCTTTACTCACTCACTCAGTCATTAAGTCCCCATGTTATCTGTCAGTCTCATTGGATTATTCTATATGAGAGACAGCTCTAGCAAATCTTCTCCTGAAAAGCCCGTCTCCAATCTTTAAATATCGATCCCCTGGGCCTGAGCTCAGGTCCCTGGTACCAGCAGGAAAACGAGGAGAGAGAAAAACAGATCATTAGTGATTTTAATTAGGTGATCTGTCAAACTGCTGTTGCCAGATGTAAGCATATGCATTTGGGTCGACAGCTATCCTTCCCTCCATCCTTCCCTGTCACCTTGAACTGCTGAGAAGCAGTGGAAGATGACTGTGGGTAGAAGAACCACAATTGCTGAAGAAATTGTTGAAATGTGGCATTGAAAATCAAATTTCAACTATTTATATTCATTATTTTAATGCATATCTTTATCTATGACAAACAATACTTCAAGTCTAATTCAATCCATTTCTTTTTTTTTTCATTTTTTAGGCTAAATATTAGACTTTTATCACTTGCCTCTAAAGAATGGTAAGAAATCAGTAGTTTCTCCCAAAGACTGGTAAATCCTGACCCCTGTCCAACATCACATTAATGTTTCAAAAAGTCTCTTCCCTCATAATGGGCTCTGTCACATGGACCCTTGTTTTCACACTCATCACATATTTATAATCCAAGCCAGATGACAGTAAAGGAGACAGAGATAAAGATGATCCGGCTAAACAACACTAACACCCCCCACCCTCGGCTCTTCTGCAGCTTCTGTGTCTCCGTGTGATATTCGATCTCACAGTCTTTAAACCTGCCATTCATCCGGCGTTGATACAGAAAACTCAATTATAACAGGAACCGCAGAAGGACTTTTGATCTAACAGGACATAATGTGATTGGCAGATTACAAGTTCTGCAAACATGCCTCTCTGTCTGCTGCACCGTGAGAGTCAGCGGAACCACAGTGAGGAGATAATTTGGAGCAACTGAAGAAAAATCAATGATGGGTATTTAATTTGACTGTTTTTAGTTTTAAGGTTCAGCATTTTTTTTTTTTTTTTTTTTTTTGTTTTTTCTGTCTTTAGATGGTTGGGCCTAAAGATTTCAGTGCCAACAGTTAGATTGAGTCCCTGAAGACCTGTAGACGGTGTCAAGGGTGTCAGATGCAAATTCAGTGTGGCTCCAAATAATAAAATAAAAACTAGTAAAAAACTAGTGAAAAGTCGCAGGCCAAACTTAATATTTGCTGACAAATTTGCTCATGTTTTCTCTCGATATCTAATATCAACAGGATAACACAGTGAGGAGATGTATGCACTATAGCTACATATATGTATGAGAGACATAGAAGACTGGGCCATGACCCTCGGGTGGACCACAAGATTTTTTTTTTTGTTTTTCAAAACTTTACGGGAAAACTAATTGTTCAGATAACACATAGTCAACAATAAAATATCCTCATTAATGGTCAATGAGGGACCTGTGCTGGCCAGGTGTGTGAGGATGCTGGCTTGGGTCCACAAAGCTTCGGGTTCTAATCCACTGGCTTGCAGGTTGCTGCTGAGGTGCTCTGAGCAGAGCACTATCCAGACGCACATAACTTCCAGTAACTTCATCCCAAATAAAGGCTAACAGTAGTAGTTTGATTTGGTTGGTGTTGTGGAGACTGTTGCCTTTGTCTGCAAAGATTTGTGGCTTTTATTATATATGTCCAGAAAAGAGCAGTACAAACAGTGTGAAAACTCTAGTACACAGTTGAAATTACCTTGCAGGCTAAATATAATTAAACTGTTGGTCACAATTGGGCCCACAAGGTGACTTGGCAATTGGTCCAGGAAACCAATGAGAGAACTAAAGAGTTGATGAACAGCTGTCAAGGGTGCAAGTTTTGTTTACAGACGGGTACAGTTCGAATGAATGTGTTGTATTGTTGTTAGATTTGTCTGTAAAATCCTACAGAATGCAAATTGACCAGTTTTTTGTATCTGTTCCTAGATCCCAGCGAAGGCTTCCACTGCCAGGATGAGTGCCGTATCCTCGGCCACTCCGACCGCTGCTGGATGCCCCGAGTCCCGGCCCGTGCCAAATCACCCGAACATTCCCGCAATGTCATCGCGCTATCCATCGAGGCCACCAACGTGGATGTGCCACACTACGAAGATGGGACCGCCAAGAGAACTTTTGCAACCTTCGGTAAGGAAGGGTCGGAAGATGTGGAGCGGGGAGAATTGAAGGGAAAGCGGACTCAGGAGTCTCAGATCTGCAGCCCCAAGGCCAACGGAGGGGCTGTACGAGAAGCTGGCAATGGGCGTGAGGCAGCCAGCCCCATCACATCTCCTGTGCACGTGAAGAGCCCTGCATCGAAGCAGCCATTGTCCGCCTACAACACGCTCAAATGCCGAGATGCAGAGCGTATCGCCAACCACAGCCTGCTTCGGCAGCCAGAGGGAAAGGACAGTGAGCCAGCCGTCAGGGAGATCAACACACTCCTTCATGACAGCAGAGACAAGGAGTCTCCAGGCAGCAAACGCCTGAAGGACATCGTGCTATAGGGAGTTTCTGTCCTACACTGAAGTCCTGCACATTACCAGAAAATAGATATATTTACTCTGCAATATCTTAAAGTCCGCAGAAAACTGCCAGACTGTGCAAGTAGGAAAAAATATCGTTATCCTCTGAGCCTCAGTGAGAGGAACCGATCTGTGCTGCAGCTCCCTGTACGCCTGGGAAATGGCTGTAGGCGTGGCTTTGTTATTGTCACACTTTTTTTTTTCTTTTATTGTTAAAATTAAGAAGTTGAGAAGTTTCAAAAAATAATTTCAGGGTGATCTCTGTTTGGGTTTTGGGCCAAAGTCATGATGGTTTATTTTGATAAAACCTTAACAACTATTTTACAATTAAATATTGGAGATAGTTTATTTTAAATTATTAAAAAAAACATTGTTTGGTTGAAAGGTCAAAATGTTTTAAAATATTTTAAAGTTTGTTAGATATAACACACTAATTTAAAGTCTTTTATTTTATTATTAAGTATGGGACAATCCTCTGAAAACCATGACTTTTTTTAGTATACCTGGTTGAAACTTTATTTGAAATTGTTTTAGGAGGAATAAGCTGCCGCATTGTTACACATTTCTTGGATATTAATATATTATTAACTTTTTTTTTGTTAAAACAGGATCAATAAATCTTATCAGAATCAAATAGGCTAATAAATCAATCTTAAACCTAAAAACATGAGTTTGGCTGAGAACAAAAATCGTTTGCTTTAAAATTTTGAACATTCTCCACTTTTTAAAATATTTCAGCAGTGAACCCTGTGTTTGTTGTTTTTGTTCTTTTACGTTGCTTTGTTGCGTGGACAGGCTGGTCACTGTTGGACCACATGGACATGCTGATGGACAGTCTCAGTCCTGGACTCTCTCAGCAACTTATGGCCACGTACAACCGTGCTTTCAGAAACTACTTTTTGTAAACACACACACCCATACACTTACACACAAACACCTTTGGATGTCTGCCTTCTTCTGAGGTTTTTGCTACCAAATCTGAAGATCTTTCCGTGGAATCAGTCTGTCAAGAGAAGACACTGGGAACAGCTCCTGAACATTCGGGGGAAAAAAGTGCTTTTTTTTTCAGGATCTCTTTTTCAGACTCACCTGAGGAACGTTCCCACAAAGACGCTGGTGTCGTCAGTATTTATACTTTATTTGTGGAAGGAGCTAACCGAACTGTCACTTTCACGATCTGACACCACAAACAGTTTAAAAAGTGGGACAGTGAAAACCCTTGTGTTCAAAAAAGAGTTACGAAAAAACAAACTTCCTACTTTGGGTAAACTTTTCTCTTGTCCCCAACGTGGATTGTAGCCAGTTGAGCACAAACAGTAGGACCTTGTGCTCTGGTCTTGTACCTATATTTGTTTGTTTTGTTTTTTTGTTTTACTTCTGTATTTTATTTTGTTTTCATTATTTTTTTTTTGGACATTGATGCTGGGGCTAGGATAGAAGGGATCGTCACTCATGTCTTGCTCTGTGAACAAACTCTGTATAGGGTTTAATTCTCTTTTTTTTATTAATAACCTTGTTGTTATGTGACAATCCCTTTAAATGTTCTGTTTCCAGAGAAAGAAGAGGAGAAAAAAAAAATGTCGGTGTTTAACTGAAGCTATGGTAGCGTTTGTTACACAAACACAAAAATGACAAAAAACATATATGCCAAAATATATTTTATAAATAATTTAAAAATGTATAATGAGGATATTTAATGCTGTGTAGTTATTTTATGAGTAAGTTATACTTGAAATTAACTTGCTTTTTTGGTCTTTTGTTGCATTTTTACATCAAATTAATTTTTTAAAGAATTTTGACTTCTTTTTTTTTTGTTGTTTAAAGTGTGAAATCCCCCTGGCAACTGTTGACTTGTTGTAAAAGAGTTTCTTATTGGTCAGTTCTTGTGCCATCCAGTTTCTGTGTGGGCTACTAGAAATAATAAAAAGTGAAAAAAAAAAATAAAAACAATAAAACCATAAAAACAACAAAAATCAACTACAGCACCAACATTAGTGTGTCAGTTTAACAAGCTTAGTGTGAGATAGCAAAAAGAAACCAAAAACGGGGTTGTGCGATGTGTCTTGATCTCAGTGACTGAGGATAAGAAATATCTGTTCAAAAGTATCAACACGTGATACTATCAACAATAGTTGTCACTGAATCATTTTAAACCATTAACTTTCTTCTAAGAAATAACAGAAGCCACCAGGTTGCAAAACAGATCCCAGAAAAGAGCAAATTTTTGGAAATTTTGATTTTATCAAACATTTCCTTGGTGTAAATGTTTTATTAACTGCATTCACATATTTGTCAATATAAAGTTTTGTTACAAAACACATATCTTGAGTGCGGGGTTCCATAGGGTTCATCACTTGCCCTTTTTTTTTTTTTTTTTTTTAATTAATGTACAATTCACATTGATTAATTCCCTAAATGAATTAATCAATGATAACATGAAAACCACCTGTGTTAGACAAAACCAAATCATGACAAAATGATTTTTTTACATACACAAGTGAATGCTAAGGTTGCTATACTAATTTCATGAAGGATAACAATCCCAATCAATTTAATTTTGGAATTATCTATGGAAAATTTAAGTAAGAGTAGGAACAATATATATATATATATATATATATATATATATATATATATACTATACTACTCTACACTGGTTAACAGTTAAATGGGAACCTAAAGGTACATTTTAAACCATTTAAAGCTACAACAATATTAAAGGGTTTTGTTAGGCAATTGGACATGAAAAATATTTGTAATATATAATATCCAAAACGTTAATGTCCATTTGCCTATCTGAACCCTTTATCCTGGATAAATGAGAACCTGCATTGACAATGCTGCAACAATGATTGTTTCCAAAGGTCAAGTTTAGGACCAGCTTGTTTTGATTTGTTTGTTTTTTCTTTGTCTGATCATACTGTGAGTGGGAACAAACATATACAGGCTACAAGCTTATCATTGGTTGCACAAACAGGAAAAAAAAAAGATCACATTTGCTCTTTGCATCACTTTATGATCTATAAATGTTATCCCCATTTTTACTGTCTAAACCATTTTAATAGTAATAAGTCAGTACTGCTCTATCCTTCTGTTGGAACATGAATGAGCCAGATAAAACCCATAAAAATACATGGGTGTAGTACATAGGACCAATGTCCATGAGGCAACTGATGGTGTTTTGTATTTCTTAAATTTAGTCTGTGGTTTAAAGACAACTTTTTTTCAGATTGCACTGAGATCGAAGTGAGTGCAGATTAGCTCAGATCAGCTACACAACGGCATCAAGGAAAAGTTGAGATAATATTGATCTCAGTCCGGGTTCCTGAAGGAACAATTTTGCACATCAGCAGTGAGGTTTCTGTTGCTTAGTCAGTAACTACTGTATGTACCATGTGGATTGTGAATGGAATTCCAGAAAAGTGCATATGCGTGAAAGTCATATGCACAAAAGCTGATGTTTTTGCTGGTCACACCTATGGCTTCTGGCAACATGAAAATGGGAATAATCACTGAATGTATACAGCAGCTTATAATTAAACTATTAAATGTTCCACCCTGGTCTCATGGTCATTTTTTAGTGTTCCATTCATCAATAAAGTTTCGTCTGCTTATCCACCCAAATAACACTGTAGCATAGCATCCTCTCTTGCACCTTCCTAAAGACAGTGAGCCCGCTGGATAGATCCAATAACCAAGAGTTCAATACCATGTCAGAGACATCTCCTCTCAGCTAAACCCCAACCGTGAAGACGGGATTTTCATTTAAAAAAAAAAAGTATAATCTCCTGGCTCCCATAAAACAAAAATGTTATCACATTTATCTTTGTAAAAAACAACGACAAACTTTTGTCCAATACCCTTAAAAATTTTATTACATCCAAAACTCGCTGAAGTATCTCACGTCAACCTCACAAGGTTGTGAGAGTTTTTTTTTGGTCATGATTATGATCTATGTGGTTGATACATCAATTATGTAACATTAAAATACAAAAAAAAGAGCATTTTGCTTTGACACATCAACAAGAACATTCAATTCACCAACAAAGATGGGAGAGGAGACGGGCGGGCTGCACATCAGAAAAGACAGGAGTCTATGATTGCCAGCGATGGGCAAGTTACTTTAAAAAAGTAACTAATTACTTTACTAGTTACTGTTCTGAAAAAGTAACTAGTTACAATACTAGTTACTAAATCATAAAATAACTAATAACTAGTTATGATTATTCTTACCATACAGTCCCATTATTGTCCTGTGTCCCCACTGCCATAAAACTTCAGCACATATTGAACAAGAAATGCTCGTTCTTGATCTCGATCCGATTCATATCTCGATTCACAGGCTACAATCCGATTTTATCTCCATTGACAAATATATAGGGATCAGGTGACACTCTACTTATTTTAGTGAATTACATGCCTACAGTTTTAGAAAGGTTTAGCTGTAGACAGCACTCCTGTAACCAGATTGTCATGCAGGACATTGTTTTGTAATATAACAAGCAATAGATTCTGTTATTGCCTTTCGTCCACTCCTCTGACTACTAGTTGTTCCTGCGGTGCAACCGTCATGGTCACCCAGTCATCAGTCCCACTCTGCTCAATTGTCGCTCTAAAGAGTCATCATATCTTGTTGCTTTTATCTATATTTCCATCCTTCTTGAAAAAAAACAAAAAACAAATTATGTCCAAACCTTCGATTTTAAATGAGAAACACTGTAAGTTTTGTCTGCACTGCCTGCCATGTTGCTGAGAGCAGATTAACGCCCATTACCTGAACACCAATCAAATCGGTCCATGTCTCAGTTCACACACCGGAAGTGACATCTCCATAGGCCAATGTCGCGCCTATGTCTATTTGCGGGCGAGGCCATGGAGCAGGAAACCGATCCACGGGCAAAAATTCAAACCATCGGTCCATTTTTACATTTTCATTCGATCTGGGCGCTTTGGACCAAATCTAAACGATTGATTTGCACACCCCTAGTGTTTTTTGTAGTGCACAGTTTTGTATAAATTGTCTTTAGTCTAGTATCACATTAATTCAGGGGAAATCACCTGCATAAATCGGTATTGATTCATCTTGGTATCGGTTCATATCGGTATCGGTAAAATGTTACATTGGACATACCTAATATTAATATTAAATTTGGATTTTAACTGAGTTAACAACAGATCTGCTACATCAGGCTTTACCATGTAGGGATCAAACATGTTGATCCTTGTTTTTCTATGCTTTACTTGAAAGGCAGGCGGTCAGTACTGATATGCAGCTGATAGTCAATGACTATGACATATTAAATTATTAGGTCTAATCAAATGGCCCAATTTCTTCTCCATGAATTGTGCTAACCACTGCACTATGGTACCATTCAAAAAAAGAGAAAAAAAAAAGAATAATCAGAATCAGAAAAGCAGGAAAACAACAATAAACTGAATAAAATTGTTTATCCTTATGTTTCCAATATTATTGAGACATTTTTGGGGAAAAAGAATAAAATCCCAGTCTTGCCTAAATCTTCTGTATTTTACCCAGTGGAAATAGCACCACAACATAAGCAAGAGAAGAATGATGGTGTGAATGTGGAAGGAAGTGATCTGTGTCACTCTGAAAAAGCCATCACATAGCGAAGGCGGCATACTATTCTTCTTATCATACAGTCACATTATTGTTCTGTGTCCTCACTGCCAAAAAAAAAGAGAAAGACCAGCCCTAATTGAACAAGAAATACTCATAGACATCTTACTATAACAACACCCGAATCACACCTCCTGTCCCGTTTAGTGAAGATGGAAAAACTGCATCTACAGATCCCAGAAATATAGTGCTAAATTTGAACCAATGAACTACCATGTTTTGCGAGGACACCAGTGACATTCACCTTAATTTTGAGATGGCATGTAGAATTACAAAAATTGTCACAGACAAAAGCATGTTTTAGGTAATAGAGTTGTATCAACAATGTTTTGGCCCAAAGGCAGTGTCTCCTTCATTGGTGTAGATCTACAGTGACCTTCTTGCCCAGGAGTTCACTTCATGGAAAAGATCAAATCACAGTTAGGTAGGTTTCAGTGACCTTGTGAACACCCACAGAAAGGTTCATAAAGGAGCTGGTATGGTGCAGTACATTTTGGGTGGCAGTGATGAAGACTTCTGAACCCAAGACCTGATCATGGATAAGTGGTTGAAAAAGGATGGATATATAGATGTATGGTGCTCATACAACATGTTCCCAGTAGAATGGGGATTTTATAATCATTCACTTTGTGATGGTGCATCAAAGACACAGATTTCACCATATTTACAATTTTCATATATATATATTTTCATATAAAGTCATATATAGGAAAATTTACAAAAAAGAGAAATGCTCAGCAGCTCAAAGGAGTTCTGAGCTGTGATTTTCACTGATTTTGAAGCATTGTTGTCACCCTCGTGTCCCTTCAGTAGTTGAACTCCCGTGAATCTTGGTTCATAGTTTTTTTTTTTTTCTTTTTCTATTTTTGGTAGGCTTGTTTACAACTTGTCAAAGTTACCTTTTTACTTTTTTTTTTTGCAGCGGACACTGAAATGTATACACACCTATAATCTCTACCTGATACAGTCTAGGTTCTGAGACCAAAACCAACTTCTTGTAAAAATGAACACAAAAGTAGATCCTGAAAGTGCTTGTGAAAGTGCAGAAATTAGATTTTAGGGAAAGTGTTGTTTCCGTTTTCCATCAATCTTCTACTTCTTGTCATCAATCCATACAAACCTGCTCAGTGGAAAGATCTCCTGCTGCAGAGCGGAGCTGTTATGGAGGGAAAATGTCGGGGAGAAAATGTTGCAAGTGAGAAGAAACAGAAAAGAAAAGCCTGTGTCTGGCCTTTCAAATGATTTTTCAGCTTTCTAAAAGGCCTCCACTCACAGTTGACTAGTAAATCAATATGTTCAGCACATGTAATGACATCACACAGTTCGCCGTTACCTTCACTTCTACTGTACGTCTTTGTCTGACAGTAACGTGGCTTCCATCAGTGCTTGTTTTTTTTTTTTTTATTGTAAACCCTTGGGGCGAAGCATTGGGCTGTAAAAATGATACATGCGACTCTGTGGAGCAAATGTTAGTTCCGAGCTTCCGAGATGGACAGCAACAAACGTTTATCTTTTCTGGAAAATTCCCACAAGCCTAGTTTAGAAATAATGGAAAGTGCAACAATGAGAGCATAGAATATTAATGCAGAGATAAACTTTACTTTTTTGTATTCTGACAACAGGGATGGACATGACCAAAGTTTTGCAGCTTCAGTAACACCGATGGGTGTACAAAATACAAATGTTAATGTCACTGACACATAGAGCCGTAATATATTGTAATAATAACTTATACTCCTATACAGTGATGTGTGGTGAGGTTCATGGCTGGTCAGGTATTGACATCGTCACAGTCAGATGCACAGATATACACTGTCCAAATTATTATGCAAAAAGTGTTGCAAGAACAGTTCAACAGTTAAGTTGAACAGTGGCAAGGTAAGATTTTTTTTGTTCATCAGTCTAAACGCATTAATGGTAATGTGTATCATGGCTCTGTTTATCACTGGAACCAATTGAAGACACCTGTGCTAATTAGTTTGGCAGGTGAGTCCAATTAAAGGGGAGACTACTAGCGAAGGTTGTTCTACAGTATTAAGCAGGCTACCATTTTCAACCAAGATGGGCAAGAAGAAGGAGCTTTCAACTACCGAAAAGCAACACATATTTGAATGTTTGGGTCAAGGAATGACAACAATCAAAATTGCCAAGAAACGTCATTGCTTCATCACAGACAAAATAGCAGCTGTAAAGATGCCCCCTCACAGCAGCAGACACATTTTTAAAGATGCTGTTGCCTCCAACGTGCCCTGAACAACAAGGTGCAGGGTCCTCCAGGGGTTTGGTGCATAAGCCATTGTTTCGACCTCCACTATTCACTGCACACAAGCAAAAAGGGCTCCAGTGGACCAGGCAATACCTGAAGACTGACTTCAAAACTGTTCTGTTCACCGATGAATGTCTTGCAACCCTGGATGGTCCAGATGGATGGTTTGTTGACAGTCACCCCATGCAAACAAGGCTACGCCGCCAACAAGGAGGTGGTGGAGTGATGTTTTGGGCTGGTATCATCCACAAGGTATATGGAGTCCCTCAAAGAATACTTTCTGCCATGGTTCCAAAGGAAGATTTGAACTTTTCAGGACAACATCATTTTCATGCATGACAATGCACCATGCCATGCTGCAAAAAATACATCAGCATCAGACAAACTTATGGTGTGGTGCCCATCATCCACTGACCTCAACCCTGTTGAGAACCTTTGGGGCATCATCAAGAGAAGTGTTTATGATGGTGGGAGGCAGTTCGCAGCTCAACAACAGCTCTTGGAGGCTATTCTGTCCCCGTGGAAGGCTGTTCCAGCAGATACTTTCCAATAACAGACAAATGCAATAGATTGAAGACTTGGAAGACCCCTTTTTACGGGTCATATGTTGAGATGTGAGATCAGTTGTGATAATGTTGGGATTCAAACTGTGCTTGATTTTTAGTTACATTTCAAACAGGTATGACCTGCTTATGTTTACTAAAATGTAAACTCAATTGTGCATAATAATTTGGAACATGCATTTTGGGTGCAGTTGTGATTTTTTTTTTTTTTTTAAATGTACTATTATCATTGGTAGGTTCATTCAAAAACATTTGGGTTGTACTCTAAAGGCTTGTGACTGGAAAGTCATGATGACTGCCATTCATATGGTTATTTTTTTGAAAATTTGAGAAAATATGATTTGCATAATAATTTGGAACATAGTGTATGAACCCTACAGAGCAGCTTATCTTATATTTGATACAGTTTTTTTTTTCTGAACTATATAAAAAACTGAAAAATGCATTATTATCGTCTAACTTTTTGTACTAATGCACCATGCATGCTCATTTTGAATAAAAGCAATCATGAGTTGTTTGCAAAAGGCCATCCTTATCCTTCTTTACCTTATAACCTTTACTTTATCTTTTAAATATATCTCTGTCTCAATGGAGATCACTGCCAGAGGAAAAAAGTTGTTTCTGATCATTCCTGTCCCGACTGTATGTTTTAGCCTTTTCAGTTTGGAAAATGACCGCTCCACCATTGCTGTAGTCACTGGCACAGTGTGTCCCAGCTGGCGTAATTGTGTCACCTCAAGAACTGTTTCAATAAGATCCTTGTTGGGCCAAAAACCCAAGAAGCTTTCCAGGGGACTTTCAGTCTTCCCTCAACTTTGGTGATCTGTATAGGCAAAATACAGGCAAAAAGATATGCCTTTAGTTTCACAGAGTTTTCATGCCATGAAGGGCAGAGCACTGCAAGCCCCGCAATGGAATTCTGTTTCACTCTGACCGCTCAACACAAGAATACATTACACATATGCAGTTGTTCATGATTAAAATAAATATTGTGCATTATATAAATGAGCTAAACTAAATGGATTTAAAACAAATTGTAAAAGTGTTGTGACAATTTAATTGCGACATGCAGAGGGGAGTTATGACAGTCTCTCTATGCCAGGACAGCACAGAAATCATCAGTTTCTGAGGCAGTGCTCCGCACTCCTCTCTTCCTAATATTTAAACAGTCAAGGGAAAAGTTTGTGATTTTGAAAAACAATTAAAAAAGTTGTGAAGCTGCGAAATGGGATAAAAAGTGAACTTTAACACTACATAAATATAACCATTTAATTTATTTTCAATTTTACATTTTCATGATGAGTCCTTGACCACACGTCACTTCTGCTAATCATTTATCATTACTGTTCTGTATAAATGAGAAAGAAGCTGGGAATGTTAATGGAAAAAAAAACATCAATATGAATCCATTAATCCATCAGTTTTCACTCTTAGCTGTTGCTGAGTTGAAGGTTCTGCATTTTCCTCAAATACCACCCAAATCCCCATACCAGCCCCTAATGAACTTCTCTGCAGGTGGTGGGCCTACCAGAGACCAACCCTTGAATTCAACTCTGCAGTAACAGCATATTAAGTTAATGTTTGGGATAAATATACAAAACTAATAAGAAGTTGTTTTTTATCTAATCTAATTTAATTTGGATTTAAAAAAAAATCATTATAATTTTAAAATAACAATTCATAAAATATTATTGGATATTTCCCAATGACTGATTGATGACTGATAGTAGCAGAACACAAATTGCAATTACTTGATATTAGTGAGAATCAAAATTGGCCTTTCCCCCACAAAGTGAAAGGAAGCCTGGGTTTCACCCAGATGGTGTCGCGTAAAAGTGTGAAGATACTGTCATCATAGAGCCGCATGCCTGTGGACACAATGAAAAGTGTCCTCTGTATTTTACCACAATGGGATATATCAGTGTTGGTTGTGTTGTAGACTAGACTAGACAACCCTGAGCTACTGAACCTTATTTTCATTTGTCATGTGACAAATAAAGCTACTTGATTCTTGATCTTTTGATTCTTGACAATAGCAGCATATTTAAAAAAATGACAAAAAGTTAATAAGCGTAATTAATCGTATTTAATATTGTAATTTGTTTAAGGATGATGGGTAATTTATCGCAATGGAGTATTGTATCATTATTTAATCTTATACCATCTAAATCAAAACACTAGTATGCTCTATTTATGAGGCTAATTTTATTTTTTTTTTATTTTTTGTAGTTTTTGAGAATTTGGGGCATTCTTTATTAACACCTTTTTCCCATTCATCCATCAGTTCAACATCTTCATTAGCTCAACATTGTTGTGTGTTCTTCTGCGTAGGCATGGAACGCAGAACTGTCTCTCTACTGTAGACAGACAGATAAATTTACTCCCCAGCTGCCCCACTGTAAGATTTATATATTAAAAAAGAAGCTTGGCTTCATTTCTATAATTAATTTGCCTTTTGCTTCTGTAGCCTCTGGTGGAGTCAACATGAAAGCTGTTCTCTCTAACACATCCATTAGTCTGTGTGGAGGATCTCACTCCTCTTCTCCTGGGTACAACGTCTATTCTGGATCTGCCCCACTTTTCTCAATTACTCATGGCCTTTCACTGTTCAGCCCCCTGGGTCATTCAGGCAAACGGCTTCTTACAGTGGAACAGGGTTATTTATTCTACGTTATATATTTTATCCGATCCTTAATACCGAGCTGCTGTTTTAGAGAATAGGGTTAAAATCTTAAGCTATTTTTTTTTTTTTTTTACTGTTCCCTTATTAGCTTTACTGCTAACAGAAGTAAGCTTTATCATCACATGGCAGCATAGAGTTTACAAATGAGTTTTTATAAAATAATTATTCTTCATCCTCTTATCCATTAGCAGGTCACAGGGGCAGCAGTCTCCACATCTGCCACCCAAATCACACTGCCCCATAGTGTGAGCCTTCCTGTGGGTTGTGGGCCGACTAGAAATATGGCCAGAGCACCTCAGTGAAAGTCTGCTTCCTTAATCGCTAGGCCACCACCGTGCCCTCAAGTTTATTCTGTTTATTATAATGTTTTGAAACTTTGAGTTGTCCAGGCTGTATGTGATTCATGGACAAGCCAAGCATCAATAAATCTATTTTTCACACTTTTCTTTATATACTTTATTATGTATTTGTATGTGAGATGTTTTTGTACCTCACCTCAAACAGACTGGATAAAAAGAGGCTTCACTCCGTGCTCCTTCTCAGCACTACTACTAGTACAACTTGAATGCCTAGATAAAATACCCACAACCCTGTTTTCCCAGATGGGGGAAAAATGTACCCCGAGATGCAAAGGCTTTATCCCAATAGTCAACATTAACTGACACGTTTGGGCAACAAACTAAAAAAAAAAAAAAAAAAATGGAACAATGGAATGGAAGTGTATTTTTTACATCGCAAAAAGATATACAGCACACAATATTGTTTAACACAAAAGATGTGTCGAGCAATTTATTTCACCGTAGGAATCGCTGTCATCTTTACATGATATAATTATTTTGAATTTCTTTTATTTATTTTGTGCTTTGACTGAAACCATAATTAGATTACTGAAATACTTTGTCATTCTACATAAGTGAATACTTTTAGCTGTCTTTTCAACTGAACTCAGGTTGCAATCTAACATTTTTATTGAAACAACCCCATTAATTGTTAAAGATTTAAGCAAGATATTTTATCGAAAGGCTCCGCTGTGCAAATTTTCAAGGACATTGTAGAACAATTTATCTCATGGTCATATCTCTGCCTATTTAAAAACAAGGAAAAAACATAATTTTGTTGGTTAATTGCCACTGATTCACTGTAGTCACTGGGAATATACTGTATTTCATTGAGAGAAGATTTATATCAAAGGTTACAAAGACACACGTTCTACTACAACCCATTAGTGTGCACAATGTTGAAGTGTGTGTGGGTTGAGAGGTGGGTAAAAGGGGGGATGGCAGTGCAAAGTAAAAATGATTTATTCCTGACACAGATGTGAACCACCAGCATCTCTGCGTTCCTTTAGAAACTAAACAGTCCTTTTGAGTGAAACCTCGTCAACCGTCCAATCACATGCTCTAATCTTTGATGCTCCACTGACCTCATTCTAGCAGAAGAGGCTGCAGCTGCTCCTGTTCTTCTCTCCTTTATGACCAAAGCCCAAAGCTCAGTAACCTCTGAAGAAAGAGGAGGAGGAGGGGAAGGAATATTGGATTAGAACACTGGGAAAACTCCATTAACTGAATCCAATTGGAGATTAAAAAAAAAAAAAAAAGGATTGGAATCATGTTTTACGTTAAAGCTGATTTTGATTACTTGATATTTGCTGATAAAACTTACCTAATACCTCTTCAAGTTTTTTTTTTTTTTTTTTTGGCCTGTCCCTGGCCTGGTTTTCTATCTCTCTCTCCCTGTTCTCTGTATCTTCAACTACCTTTATGTCCTCCCTTCACTGCATCTATCCATCTCCACTTTGTCTGTCCTCCTTGTCTCCTACCTTGTAGCTCCATTTCTAGGTTCATTATTCTACCTAACCACTGTTCCTCCTCTGAACATGTCCAAACCATCTCAATCTGGCTTCTGGCTTCCTGCTTCTCCTTCCTTCCAAACCTTCCTGGTT
>JAFBJS010000457.1:17725-34363 GCA_016785265.1 Paraplagusia blochii
TTTGTCTGTCCTCCTTGTCTCCTACCTTGTAGCTCCATTTCTAGGTTCATTATTCTACCTATGCATCCACCGTCTCTCCTCTGAACATGTCCAAACCATCTCAATCTGCCTTCTCAAGCTTTTTCTTCCTTCCTGTCTGTGCTATCCCCCAATGACTTCATCTCTTATCCATCCTTTTCACTACTAAAGAGAATCTCAGCCTTTTTGAGTAAAGGAAGGACTCCTTGTCATTGTGATATTGTGATTCACACCACTGCACACGACGGAATGTGACATCTGTATTTAACCCATCACCAAAGTGAACAGTGGGCAGCTTTGAGCACCTGGGGAGCTGTGAGTGGGGACAGCGCCATGCCCAGTGGACCTCAGTGGTAACTTGGCGGTAGGGGGAATCGAAACGGGGGCATTGCGGACCTAAGTCCACTTCTTTAACCTCTAGCCCACCAACTGCCTTCAACACTGACCTCCACCTTGTATTAATATTAATTTGATATACTTCATTTCAGCTTATTCAGTGGACAAAGTTTACCTTATTTTGCTTAAACATTTCACCATTGTCTTTCCCTCCAAATTCCCACAGGATGATGAACATTGATAGTGTAAGTGTTGGTCATATTTCAAGTTCCTGTTTATGAGTGGATGAGTAAATGACATTAGTAGAAGTTGTTTTTGCCTGCAGCAAGAGAATAATGGGCCAGTTTTTAAACTGTTATTTGATGTAGCTTTCAAGTCAAATAACAGCATGTGGTTGTTTTACTTCTCAGATACAGTGTGTGCGATGATTCATCTCCCTCCTCGACTGCAGTTTGACAAATTCCTTTTATTTCACATATGCAAATAAGAGACTGACTTCAGCAGTTCTTCAGACTCACATCTGCTCTTCGAACGGGGTTTAAAGATAAGCGCTGATTTCCGGGGGTTATTAAGGTAAAGAAGTTTGGTTGAACGTCAGAAGGAACTTTTTTTTTTTTAATTTGGGTTTTGTTTATTTATGGAAACTTTTTAAACTCAAAGAATCTCCAATGCATGACCCTCCATGTTTTTTTAATCATTTCCTTAACCATGAGTGTACAGTATGGATTATGTTATACAGACATGTTGAAACCTAAACAAAATGATTTCACTCATCCAGTGAAGTAACCTATGCATTAAAAACACAAACATAGGTACGGTAAAGTTCATTAGTTCCATAATTTAGTGTAATCCTTGGGGATTAATAAAGTCAGTTATTAATAAAAATCAAAACACCTCTTTTAAGATACAGAGTTTACAAAGAAAAAGCCCCCACCCTCTAATTCACTACTCACTAATGAGTAGGTTAGACGTCCTTAAGTATATTTTAGAGGATATTTCCACATCAGCGATAAAAACAGCAGTGAGTCTTATTATAAGAATTACTATAAGAACACAAGCAATTTAATTAATGACTCTAATGATGCCCCAAAGCGCTGCAAAACTAATGTCTCCTCTAAGTGAATAGATGAGAAGTCCAAGCCTCAGCCACTAACTTTGCTATTCAGACAAAGCAATAGTTTGTGGATTGCTTGAATTGAACCATGAAAGTAGCACTCTGCAGTTTTTAAAATTGTATTTTAAAGTGAGGGAAGTTCATGAGATCATTTATGAACATATTAAAAAAAATGTATAATATTTATGTTGCCTCTGCATGCATGCTGCACTAAGCTGAGCTAAATTGAGTACACTGTACCAATGTAATTCAAGTTACTTTATCCCAACATAAAAAGTTATAGGTGTACAATACTAGTATTGGTTAGTATATAAATAAATATTTATCATACTTCTATATCTGTTTAAAAATAGTATTGGGGAAACCCCAGGAGTTATGCCTGCATCAACTCCAGAACAAAGAAATATTGCCCTACGTATTCCAAATTCCTATTTCTTAATGTTGTAAGTGTTAGAGTCCAGCACATCCGAGGTGTTGTGTGTCAGAAGGTCAGAGAGATGAGAGGACACGCTTGTGCCAGGCTCAAATAAATCACTGCAAACAGAGACTTTAGGTCAAATAATCTGCAGTGAGATAATACACATCCGCAGAGACGCCGCTGAGATTCATGGCTTTGCTCCCTCTCACTATAATGGAGGCTTTCAGAGGCCAACCTTCTTTAATTTCTCCTTCCTGCTATCAGAGTTTTTATCCTCCAGAGAAGGGGGAGGTCAACTGCTGCTGTTCCCCTGATCTAGAGCCAACGCACTGGGCTTTCAGGGGCTCAGAATCGTGGCAGAGGTCACTCTCTGATTGCTGTCTGGTTCCTGAGGTTTGGCCGGACCCTTCTTAAGACAAAGAGTCCTCACAGAGCAACTGTAGAAGCAGGTCCCACGTCAGTTTTATCAGGTCATCGCTAATGGTTATGATATGATCATCACTTCCAATTAAAAGTCTGCTCTGTGGGAATGCTGCTGCTGCTGCCGCCGCCACCACTGCACAATACTCTATGGATTTCTGTGAATGCAGACCATTGTTTCTGCAGCTCATTTCAGCACTGATCAAAGTTCCATTGTGGCGACCACAAAGAGAAGTGACCAGGGGCTTGGGCTGTAAGATATCTAGTGGTGTTGTGCAGATGGAGGGTAATCAGTCTTCACAGTGATAGCAGTGTCTTCTCCACCTCTTATTCTGAAGAGGACTAATCTCTTTAATAGCTAACACAGAGAAGGAAAAAGGTCAGTTCTTTTCATGTTTAGATATACAAAATAAAAAAAAAAACACATTTACAGTTGCAAGTGTTGAATTTTTCATACTTTTTTTTTATTTTTGGAAAATGACAACTGAAAAAATTATTTTCAACAGAGGATAAAAATGAACTGACATGGTTTGACAATATTCTGGTAAAGTTCCTAGAAACTTTCTAGTTTTGTAGTACATCTCCCTGCTGCAGAGATGCAATAATTTCAATTGCAGTAGGAATGATACTTAACCATGTCCTGGTTAATTTTTTAATTTTTTTTTAAAACCCTGTTTTTTTTTTCACTTTTCACTGGAGATGCTATTCCTGGTACTCAAATATTTCTCCCTCTAGCCAAGAAGGTCCGGAACAATTTTTGGCATAGCAACCTCTTCTTTATACCAAAGCCAGACCCCTATTTCCCAAAACAAAACAAAAAAGCGCGCTAATGCAGTCATTCTATAATGTAGCAGGTTGCACACCTGTCCTGAAAGCAGAGAGCCTTGGGTTTAATTCCCAGAGGAACCATATATCCACCACATATCCAGTATATACATAATAATAATACATATTTTTTTCTAATTATGATGTTCAATCTTGATTATTATTGTAGTTATTAGCTGAGATTATATGAAAGGGATTAGTGAATATGTTTGATACATTTAGAAACACATTACATTTTCACATGACTTTGGTCAGTATGGAGCCAAATTGTTTTACCTTGAAGTACCTTCTCTTTTACTTGCACAACGTCACGAAATCAAAAGAGTAGCCCTGTGCAATACTAAAATATTGCTCGAAATGCTGGTACTTCCGGAGAGGCAAATGCTTTTTGAGGATTAAAACTACATACGAAGTGTGGGAATGCTGCTTTTGTTGGAGAATAGTTTCCTGGTGCGAATAAAATTTCCCACTGAGACACTCTATTTTGCTTTAAAAATGCACTTACTTTTGTTGTTAAAGTTTCTGGTGCCAATTCCAGTCATGGAAGAACTGACAAGAGAGGACTTTCTGAACAAAACATGAAAAACGTGCACAGGCCTGTGTGTGTGTGTTGTACCCGCGGGCGGTTCCTCTTTTTTTTGTTCCCAGATTTAAATAACATAGGGACAATAAGTGCAGTTGAAATTTCAGCTCTTTGAGCAGCTACACATTCTTCGGTCTTCAACACTGAACCCCATTCACTGCTCTTTGTGCGCAGCGTCTTTGCTCGGAACAAAAGGCCCTGCTCAAACCACTGCTGTAAACAAGACACATGTTCACACCTCACTTTGTATTAACTGTGCCTAACAATGCAACGTCGTTTCCTATTTCAGCAGAACATTCCTTTCACGAAATGGTTAACAAGTTTTAATGACCCTCGTATTTAGAGCTAACACTTTCAGCTTACGTTTCCCAGAGATTTGAACCATATTGTTCAAACTAAGTGGACCATATGTGTGTATACACGTATGCACGAGTCTGGTATTCAACCTCAGCGTCATTAATGATAAACATCTGCATCTGTAGCAGAAAGAAGAAAGGAGACTTGAATGCATTTGTTAACAACTGGAGACAGCATGTATAGAGTAAGAAAATGAAGCCAGAACTATGTGTCTATTCACATTGAGGAACTCATTTATATAAATTAGCTGGACTGGGCAATGAAGGAAACACAGACACACACTGAGGAAGAGTTATTTGGTTTCTCTGAAGCAGAGCTGCAAAGGAAAAAAAAATACATTTGCACGTGTTTAATGTAACTGAGTAATTGTAAGTAGTTTGAGGAATAGGTCATTTTGCTTTAAGTTGAGTACTTAATTTTACTCATGTATTTGACTCTGCCTCAAAGACAATATCTCTGAGTCAATGTCCAAGATTTACATCCTGGGGGTGTACGCATCCTGGATAGGGAGATTGGTTTCCAGTGAGCTCACTAGTTGGAGGAAGGTTCAACTAAGACTGTACGAAGGGATGGATTTTACTTTGTTGTGTTGAAACAAATTCATATTTGTGTACACATTTAATTGCAGGGATACAACAATCAAACAGCACATAGAAAAAAAAAATCTGTATTTTAATGTAGCCAGACAGACATTGAGGATTAGACAGACTTGTCCAATGACAAGTCTGGGGCCGAAAAGAAAAAAAAAATGAGGGTTGTATGTTGCCAAGCAGAGAGCTCCTGTGGAGCAGAGAAGTCAGAAAGAGATGGGAATCCTTGGCCATATCTCAGCCACCGGCATACACCAGGGGAGGCACTGTGTATACACACATATGGTTCATGATAAAAAAAAAAAACACATTAAATAAACCACAAATAAACACTCCTCCTAGAGGCTTCTTCCGTTACAACTGTCTCTTTGATGAGACAAGTTACATGTCGAAGAAATTGATCTGGATGTTTGGATTAAATGACTTGGATGACTAAAATAATCTACATAGATAATCACATAGATTATAATACACTGATCTATACAAAGTATGACAGTGTTCATTCATTCATTCATTCACCGTCATCCTCCAATCTATGTATCCAATACAAACCGGATTGCCTAATGTCATTTCTGATCCTCAATATGAACTTACTGTACTGCATGACTCTACACAGTCTTTGTCTTTAATGTCTGTTTGAGAGTATAGTTCCTGATCTTTGAACAAGTGCAGTGAAAAGCCACCGTACTCTGCCTCACCTCAAGAGGGTAAAGATATGACTGTATCTGGATGTAAGAAGGCAAAAAAGTATTTGAAAACAAAATTGTTTAAAATAACTGAAAAAGAGTTAAATTAAATTTGTGCTGCAGTCATCTTTCACCAAAGTGAATATTGAGGGCTGTGAATATATACACTGTGTATTGCAGGACAAATACACAGTGTGCTGTACGTTTATGTTGGTTTAATGTAGCTGCAGCATGTCTATAGTGTTGGACGAACAGTGAAGTAAGATGTCCTCTTTGGCTTGTTTCGTAACTGTTGTGATATAGGTTGGTTTAACCCTACTGATGTCATCTGAAGTGTCATCGGAATAGCAATCCTGACTCCGAGAAGTTAGTGCCTCACCAACCATGAACCTCACTGCATGTGACTGATCTTAGCATTGATCTTAAATGAGGCGACAACTTCATTATGCAATAGGAAATGTAGCTGCCCTGTCGTACAGAGCTGTCACTGTTGAAATTTAAGTGTCGCCTAGTGGCTATTTGAATTGTTGATTAAGAAAGAAGTCATCGCAGATTGATCATTTTTGTCTACTTTTTACACCTCTGCCTGAAAGTTATCCAAATTCTAAATGTTCCAAGTTATATAGGTTGATTATCTGACTTGTTTACCTTCTCTTTAAATAATACAGCTAGACCAGGCATGGGAAATTATTTTGTCTCACCGACCACAGATGGTACTAAAATTTGAGTCACTGGCCAGATCAGGATTAGAAAGATTGAGCATTTGCGTGAACTAAGATAAATGATGAGTAAAATATTGGATAAAGGCAATGATTTTAGCCTCTTTGAGACCAAAGGGAAATACCAAAGGGTACGCCTCCAGTCCCCGGGCCTTAGTTTGCCCACGTCTGGGCTAGACTCCACCAAATGCTTGTAAAGGTTCTAAGCCGTTCTTCGACTGTTATTCTCCTGGGATACGTTTCTTTTAATAAAGGCTTTGTTTTAATGAACTGACATCTGGGTTTTTTAAAACAAACACAACTGGTATGTATATGAAACATCATGTCATTACAAGAATTCCTTCGGGAATACTTTGTCCTTGGGCCAAAGCTGCTAACACTAATGGGGAGGTATGTTGGCTGAAGGTAAACGACACGGTGCAAGATGTAGCAATTCTATCAGGGTAGGATTTTTTTTTTCACGTAAATGTATTTGAGAAAATCTAATTATTTTATAAAAACAAACTTCCAGAAAGTTGGTCAAGGTGAGTTGTTTAACTGAATCTTGATAGAATGTAACTTACCTTCTATCACCTGGATCTCACATACTGTACATGGGTGCATCATACCTCCTATGATACTAACATCTTGTAGTATCAGATACTAGATACTATCAACTACCATAATCTAAAAAAAAACAAAACAAAACTTGATTTGCATAATGAAGGGCAAAAGTCTAGCGGTTAGCACACCTGCCTCAGAAGCAGAGAACAACAAGTGCTGGGTTTGATTCCCAAAGAAACCACATGGTTGGCAAGATTTTTGGTTAATCCTGTTTTTTTTTCTTTTCTTTGTTCTGTCCAGACACATTTATGAACCTTAATCAGACTCCCCCTTTGTCCCTTTTATATTTTATTTATCTAAATGATGAGAAGCCTGGTTCCCTGCGAACTTTTTATGTTGCCATAGAAATGTGATTTTTTTGTTTTTTCTTTCACAATGATTATTAATCAAGAAAAGTGTCGTGTCCTTGTGTAGCAGTCCCTTTATTGTCGCAGCTGGGATTCAAGAACAAAGAACAGAAAGAAGCAGCCTCAGGCTTTTGTTATATTTAATTATTTTTTAAATGAACTCTGGGAAAGTAAATGGTACCGCAAAAACAAGCAAAGAAATCATTATACCAATGATTTTACTGTACATTTCAACACTGCACACTCCCAAGAAAAAAAAAAAAAAAAAAAAAAGAGAACATTGCTAACAAAATGAACGCGCCTTAATTTTGCGGTAAACAATTCTTAACCAGCGGAAAATATAACCTTTGCTATAAAGCTTATTATCATCAAAGCCATTCACATATTAAACTTTTCTGTTTGAAGATCTTTAAACCCAAAAGTTATTGTCCACTAAAATGAAAAAAAAAAAAAAAAAAAAAAAAAACTTTCTAAGGTTTGCTTGGCTTTACAGATTGGACCAAATAGATTATTTATGTGGAAATGGCTTCTGAAGCATCAACATCCGCAATTCAGAAACATTGATATTGAAAAGATATTGTGCATTAAAAAAAATGTCTCATTTGTCTTTCAAATGAGACTGAGACTGCAGGCATTCTTTTCCTGATACAGAAATATGGCATAAATGATACAGGAAACTGCAAAGGCAAAGAAATAAAAGAATGAACTAGAAACATTGAAAACATACTGATTCTGTTGAGTAGATTTTAACAGGCACTCTGTGCTGTGCTGTTTTAGATTTAGAGGAGAACCTCACACGCTTTAGGAGCAGAATCTGTTCAGCATAATGGCTCTTTCTTCTCTTTACACTCACAGAATATATACATATATGTATGTTCCCTTTTTTTGCATTCATTTCATCAGAGATAATTTGTCTCAGTCTGCTTTAATGAAGTGATAATTCCATGATAATTAACGTAATCCTGCACCAAAGCAAATTTGCCTAATGACTCCTGTTTTGATAGTCAGTGTGGCGGGGGCTTAGGGAGGAATCAAGGCTTTGTGCCAGAGAGAAACAAGGACCTGGTCCAGAGCCAAAGGACAAAAGACAAAAAAGTAGCAGAGGGTTCTCCTTTGAGACTTAGACAGAAGGGCAAAACAGTTCACTTCCTTGTCTTATCCTGATAAGAAATAACAAAAAAAAAAAGAGAAACTGAGTCTTCACCTTCGTTGATAGATATGATGTTTTAACATCTATTTCATTTGAGATACTCTACCTGGAATATCTCTCAATACCAATATCACTTGTACCCCTTCCATTATCGTGCAGTCTTGGGCTGCTGTTGCTGGGCAATATTGCTCCTGTTTATCTGGCATGTCCTGCAAAATTATGTTTTTGCATTTGTAACAGTATATTCAATTCGAATATAGGCTATAGTTGTTTCATGATTAATCCTGGAATATTGATCAGTATTGAATCCAAAACTAGTTACTTCGAAAACAACTGGACATAGTAGGTTTCTTGAAGACATTCCGCCTCTCATTCAAGAGGCTTCTTCAGCTCTAACCGACCAAAGAGGCCTCAAAAGAGGCTGCATACCTGTGAAATGGGGGTTGTTGTAGAACAAAAGGCTGTAAAAGGGAGGTGGACAATGTTCTCTCAAATTTTTCATATGTCTGTGCAGACAGACGACCTCCCTGAGCAAACTAAGGACCACTGTGAGCAACATTAGATGTGCACGCTGTGACCACACACACCAGAATCAAACCTGGGATCATAGCAAGTTTATTGGCTTTAAAAGAATCAAATGACAACAGCAACCAATTCGCACCCCCATCTTGCATCTCTGTACAATCTCACCAGCCTTCTAATGACTTTTTTTGCTGAATGTGACGCTTGAAGTAGTCCAACGTCCATTCAGTCCACACTTTTTTCCTCCGAAAACTCGCTTGTTACTTTAGCTATGCAGCCCTTTCTCACTCGAAGCTCGAAAAAATCTCACCCAGTGACACCCCTTGTTCTTCTGTTCGCACGTATTCGGACAGCAATTACATCTTAAAAGAACTACAATTCTTTTCTTTTTTAACTTTGGCTTTGTGAGTGGATGTGCCATTGTCCGTTCGTTTCGCCAAAATAAGAGATTGGCGAAGCGTTTATCTCTCTACACAGTCCATGCTCTACACTCAGCCGCACCGTTAGCTACATGCTAACCTGCAAAACAGCGGCACTTACGCATAGAGCACAGTTATTGACATTGATTGGCTGCGTAAGTAAACACTTGTAAATCGTATCATATCATTGCCTGGACAGTGTTAGTTAGTCTTGGTCTCAATTGTTTTGAAATAGACCGGAATTTGATGATCCTTGATTGATCCTTGATTTGATTTCAAACCCACCAACACTCTTAGACAGAAACTAGTCCACCCAAAAGACAAAATACCTCATCGCCAACAAAGCAATGTTGTATATGCAGTACAGTGCTAAGAGGACTGCCCTGACCTCTACATTGGTGAAACCAAACAACCACTGCACAAACGTATGTAACAACACAGAAGAACTAACTCATCAGGACAGGACTCAGTGGTTCAGAACACGGTGTGACACATCACCCTGTAACCCCACCTCCCTCTTATAGCCTTTTGTTTTCTACAACAACCCTAACCCTTTCACAGGTATGCAGCCTCGTTTGAGGTTAAATACCAGGACTCCCCTGTAGTCGGTTAAAACTGAAGAAGCCTCTTGGATGAGAGGTGAAACATCTTCAAGAAACCTACTATGTCCAATTGCACTTGAAGTAATTAATTTTGTATTGAATTACCTGGATGACTGAGATTCTGCACAGACCTCAGTATTGGATCCATACCATTCCTGAATCCAGCACTAAATAAAAGGAAACCTTACTATTTCAGATGTGGTTTTGTATTCACCCTTGCTTTTCTAGAGAAATTTGTAAAACAACACACTCAGTAAATACTGTAAGGAAACCAAAGCATGATCCAAATAGAGTGAACATTCACTGCAGGCCATTTTGTGTTGACATCAAAGAAACTTAGGTGAGAAAATGGATAGATGGATGCATTTGAGGTGCTACTTTTTCCATTTAGTTCCCTCACCATTCATTTCTCTTCGCTACTATGAGACCACACACAGTAGTGGTAATAACATTGACTCTTAAGAATGTTGCTGCATTGTTGCATTCTTGATTCCCCTCTGCTCTAAATTATTTTTACTTCCTCGCTTTACAGTTATATTTATTAACACAATTGTAAGCTTTAATTTTAAATCTTATTTAACAATACATTCATATGTAACCTATGTTAATCCATTAAACAACTTAGAATCAACCAAGTGAAAAGCAAAATACCAATATATTAGTCCAAAATAAGCAATAACATAAGACAAACAGCGGAAAGAATAAAAATAAAATAAAAGAATGAAAGTTGAGGCTTTTGCAGTATTTATTTTGGATATCTTTAGTTATCCAGGTCATCATCAAGCAATTTGATAAAGGCAACCGAACACCTCTCAAATAAGTTGAAGCAACTTACATGAGGATAATTTTGCAACTATGACTCCAATTGGCATAGATTTAATGCAAAAGCCATAGCACATTGATCAAATTAGGATTAAGCCAGGGCTCTATATTTATCGACCCTTTCACATTAGTCAAAACAATGATAAAAACAATCAGACTTTTCCTTTATCCAAATTTTTTTCTACTAAAACTTTGTACAGCTTCCTTTATATTTCACGAGGGTTAATCGTTTGCTTCTTGCTGTCTGTGCTGTTCACATAATTCTACCTCTAAACTGTTTAACCCTGAGATCTGTTCATTGCCCTAGATGATTTAAGTGAAAATCTCAGTAATTTTATGCCAAATTCAGCTAAGCCTTCTGTGTTTTCCACAAATACAAGATCTCTAAAACATACAACGTCCCTTAGAACTTCTTTTTACGTCTGCTGCTGCCTTTCAGTCAAAACATACCTATCTATCTGTCTATCTATTTATCTATCTACTAACAACCATTACTATTATGAGGCAGTTGGTGATGTAAAGTCTAAGGAAGCAGACTAGGGTCCCCACTCACAGCTCCCCGGGCGATCAAAGTTGCCCACTGTTCACTTTGGTGATGGGTTAAATGCAGAGGTCACATTTCATTGTGTGCAGTAATTTGAATCACAATGTAACAATTGAAATTAGGCTAAAATTAATTAATAATAATATACATATTTTGGGAGTTTTTTGTTTTTTTTTTGCCGGAAAAAGTCAGGATCAGAGGATCAGAGCTGGTATAAATTTGCATTTAGGGTGAGATCATATGTGCAGTTTTTATTCTCATTTATTTTTAAAGCTTCTGACGTCTTGCTGTCTTACTACTCTTTTTGTTGAGTCCCCAGTTGTTCAGCCTGATGGAGAAACTCTTTTAAAATCACTCAATCATTTGAGAACTCACATACGCTATGAGCATATACTGTCTTAGGTTTACGATAACGTTGGTTCCAAGGTAATGTTTTGCTATTAAGTGCCAGCCTCTGAATGTTTTCACCATAGTGAAAATGGAAATGTATCTGATGATTACAAAAGTCACCTTATCCCATAAAATGTTTATTTTTCTGGTTTATGTGCCATAAAATAGTTTACTTTTGCAAATTATTAGAATTATACCTGCCTATTTTTTTTTTTTTTTTAAAGAGGCAATAGTGGCCAAGTTGTTAAGGAAGGGTCTGCAAGGCTTCAGGTTCTAATCCACCATGTGCCAGGTTGCCACTAAGGTGCATGACTTCCAGTGGGCTCACCACTTAAAGGAAGGCTAATAGTATGGAGCAGTGTGATTCAGGTGGCGCCAACTACCCCTGCAACCTGGTAACAGAAACATCTGACAAAGATCTCATAAAGAAAAAAGAAAGAAAGAAAAATAACTAGTGTTGCAGCAAACCTGAAGCTCTCACCTTGAAAAGTTCTGGTAATTCCATAAAAGCATTCTTTTTTTATTATCTAAAACACGATGGAATTCATTCTACAGTAGGTAGGTGTTAAAAAGTTCACATTCAAACCCATTTTAAAAAAGGCAAAACCTTTCAGATTTTGGGAAACAAAACACCAAAATAATAATAATAATAATAATAAAAGTTCAAGAAAGTACTGGAATTTCAGCAATGAAATAAAAATCTAAAATTTCTATCTTGCTTATTTATTTAATAAATGATAGAAAGTGACAGCAATCAATGCAAATCGTTATATTAGTGCTAAGGCAGAAGCTTTAATTGCATCAATGGCATTTAATTGCATCGATGGCAGAAACTGTAGAAGCAGCTTTAGCATCAGCAGGTCGTTGTTGTGAAACATTAGGGCAGAAGAGCTAACTTTTTTGGTGTGATAAGCCCACAAGAAGCCACAAGGATCTGGACGGCACCAGACTAGAGCACCTCATTGACAATCTGGCAGCTGGTGGATTTGAACTTGAAACCTTGTGGACTCAGAGTACATCCTTTTAAAATACATTAAACATTGTCATAGTATGCTTAAATGGCTGTTGTTGTATGGAACATCAATCAATATACTGTATAGAGACATTTTTTTAGGAAGAGCCAGATTACTGCTTAGAGTAAAGGTAAAGGAGAAAAAAAATGTGATGATAAAAATGTTGGTCAGTGCAGTTCATGTTTTACTATGGAGAAGCTAAGGGCTAAGAAATGACTTGATGAATGATAGTAGTACGCCTTCTAGAGTTGAAGTTTTATTATATATACATATCCAAACTATTGATATCAGGACAACATAACAAAAAGTGCAAAATGCATCACAGGCCATATTACATTTTCCATTTTAAAAGTCCAACAGGCCAATGTATAGACCAATAAATAGCATAGAAAAGCCTAATAGCGTTGCAGGACTTTAGCTGTTTTTTACAAGTCATTTATCGAGGTTCACAGAAACAGGCCCTCTCTCTGCTCCAAAGTCGGCCTCCATGTCAACCTTTGTGGCCCAGGGCCTAAAATATTTTCATGCTACAGTCAGAAAAGAGAAGCCTTGACTTCAGGTTTGTCTAAAACAAAGGCAAAATTTACACTCACCGGCCACTTTACTAGGTCCACCTGTCAAACTGCTCGTTAACACTTAATTCCTAGTCAGCCAATCACATGGTGGCAACTCAGTGCATTTAGGCATGTAGACATGGTCAAGACAATCTCCTGCAGTTCAAACCGACCATCGGCATGGGAAAGAAAGGTGATTTGAGTGACATGGTTGTTGGTGCCAGAAGGGCTGGTCTGAGTATTTCAGAAACTGAAGCTGATCTACCGGGATTTTCACGCACAACCATCTCTAGGGTTTACAGAGAATGGTCCGAAAAAGAAAAAAAAATGTCCAGTGAGCGGCAGTTCTGTGGGCGAAAATGCCTTGTTGATGCCAGCGATCAGAGAAGAATGGCCAGACTGTTCGGTTCGAGCTGATAGAAAGGCAACAGTGACTCAAATAACCACCCGTTACAACCAAGGTAGGCAGAAGAGCATCTCTGAACGCACAGTACATTGAACTTTGAGGCAGATGGGCTACAGCAGCAGAAGACCACAACGGCTGCCACTCCTTTCAGCTAAGAACAGGAACCTGAGGCTACAGTTTGCACAAGCTCATCAAAATTGGACAATAGAAGATTGGAAAAACGATGCCTGGTCTGATGAGTCTCGATTTCTGCTGCGACATTCGGATGGTAGGGTCAGAATTTGGCGTCGTCAACATTAAAGCATGGATCCATCCTGCCTTGTATTAACGATTCAGGCTGGTGGTGATGGTGTAATGGTGTGGGGAATATTTTCTTGGCACTCTTTGGGCCCCTTGGTACCAATTGAGCATTGTTGCAACGCCACAGCCTACCTGAGTATTGTTGCTGACCATGTCCATCCCTTTAAGACAACAATGTACCCAATTTCTGATGGCTACTTTCAGCAGAATAATGCACCATGTCATAAAGCTGGAATCATCTCAGACTGGTTTCTTGAACATGACAATGGGTTCACTGTACTCAAATGGCCTCCACAGTCACCAAATCTCAATCCAATAGAGCATCTTTGGGATGTAGTGGAACGGGAGATTTGCATCATGGATGTGCAGCCGACAAATCTGCGGCAACTGTGTTATGCCATCATGTCCATATGGACCAAACTCTCTGAGGAATGCTTCCAGCACCTTGTTGAATCTATGCCACAAAGAATTTAGGTAGTTCTGAAGGCAAAAGGGGGGTCCAACCCGTTACTAGCATGGTGTACCTAATAAAGTGGCCGGGGAGTCTAATTGTTATGCATGAACCTCACTGTATTTTTTTAACTGTGTGAGGAGTTTAGTTGCTAAAGTACATAAAACTAAAATATGCATAATACATGTTTTGTTTTTGTTTTTCTTACTTTTGCTTTTTAAATTATCGCCCCTAAACATCTTCCTATAGTGTTCATCAAAGTGTCATCCATGCCTCCACCAGTCTGAATCCCTCACCATCACCTGATGAATTATTAATTATAGAAAACAGTCAAATCTCAGCAGGGACTCTGGGTTGTCTGCAAAGGGACGTTCAAGGTCAAGTGAATTGGATTTTCTTAAGCAGTGTTGGGAGGATAAAGACGGTGTGAAAAATACCTGTAATTGGTTTAAACATGGCTCCTCTCCGCCCTGCGGTCATAGCAGCTCCTTTATACTGCCGGAATTCTGCAGCATTTGTAAAAAGGAAAAATGAAAACCTTCAATTAAACATCAGGGTTCCATCCTCCAGCTCACCTTCTTAATCTGGTCTAATGGAAGCTTTTACAGACACAGCAGAGACAATTTAATCTGCTCCCACCTCAGCTGTAAGTGAGAGGATTGGAGCCATGTCGTTACAACTGCGTGGTTTCTTTATCTGATAAAACATACAGGGTTGCAACAAGGATTCACACACTAATTTATTTCAAATCCTGTTTGTCTTTATCTTTTTAATAGCCGCAGGACAGACAAATACAAAGCAAACTAGGAAATATGGGATAAAAAAAAAAAAAAAATGGAAAAAGCTTCATTTTATCACATGGATTGTTAATAAGAATTCCAAAACCATGAACCATGAATAAAATGAGTTTACATAAGACATAAGAGTCTACATAAGACAAAACAGAGCTAAAAAAATACAAACAAACACTACACCACTGGATAGTATTAGAAAGGTGTGATCCCCACCATTGCAGACGATGAAACACAAACTCTGGATTTAAGCCCCCGGGGAGCAGAGAGTGGGGACGGTGGCATGCAGGCAGCTGGTGGTTTCGAACCTGGAACTCTGCAGATCCAGGCCCTGCTCCTTAACCACCAGACCATCACAGATCCAAAAGAAGACACTCCAGAAACACTTAATCCCTATATAACTAAATAGAAAATCTTACAAAATGCACCAAAGAGATGAGATAGAAATCTAAGATATAGAAAGAAGAAGAGATAGAAAAAATATAGAAGACATTCATAAAATACAATTCAATCAAGTGAATGAAGATGAATGAATCAATGAAAAAAGTTAGACCAAGCATTTGTTTAGATCAAACATATTTTTTTTTTTAGTATTATACAGTTTGTCACCATGTAAATAAAAGTTTCACACAGTGAATCCTGATATCACCCCTGACTTATTCATCACTCTGTTGCTCTGAAGAACGATACGTTTATGCAGAAATGCAATAACATCTCTGCAGCTTTTATGAGCAACATTCACATAATGACCCTGTAATGTAATGTTTATATGCCCTTCTCAAACAAAGGTCTAAGTTTCTCAAAGAATTACTGTTCACTTCTTTGCCACAGCTCTGTGTTCTGAACCTCTTCTCCTACAGTGCGAGACTTTATAGAAGTTACAGAGCACTGGGGTTGTGCTCTTTGCCAAACCAATAAACTATAGCTAAACAATGCCCTTCAGCAGACATTATGTAGGACAACTAGATCCCACTAACTCAACACCTTTTTATACTTTACAACCCCTAGATCAAGACCAAGACTCGAGGTGATGTGTTTTACCCTGTTGTGTCGTGACTTAAAAAGGTTCTACACAGTAATATTTCCACATAATCCCACTATACCAAATTTTTATTATGCTGGCATTATGAATAAGACTAGCTAACTTCCTGCAGTTCGTAGTTATTTCCATTCAATTACAGTTGAAACATCTGTATTTTTTTTAATAAGTAAAGCAATCACAAAAAAATATATAATCAAAATGATTCATTGGATCTTATCAAACACATATTTCCCGAATTATCTCGTAGTTTCTCCTCTATATTTTAGTTTTTGTGACACCCTGGCAAGACCAAATACCAGTGAAGACAGTTGGCTCCTTCCAGTGGATTCACATCCTGCTGGTAGGTTCAAGATAGGCTGTAACAGTGCACTCCTGGAGATTCAAGATTCCAGATAAAAAATAAATAAATACAAAAAAAAAACAAAAAACGTTTGGATTGCTGCTTGTGATACGTTGTCATGTGTACAACGTGAATTTTTAGTTGTTGATAATCCTGTCCGACTGGAAAGTAACATGAAACAATGTTTGTTTAGTTACAGAAGACATTTTGCACTTTAGTTTTGATATAACTTTTCCACACAAGAACACTAAGTTTAGACAGTTGAGGTAAAATTGT
>JAFBJS010000457.1:34738-55475 GCA_016785265.1 Paraplagusia blochii
ACAGAATCATGACTGACTCTTGACAACAGTCGTCTCACAGCGGGAAACTGTCTGAACTCAAATCGATCAGATACAGCTTTTTTGTCTCCCTCAATATTTTGTGCGTGCTTTTTTTTTTTTTTCTGTATGACCCAGAAACAGAAAAACTGCCTGTCATTAGTGAAAAAAAAAACAAAAAAAAACAACTTTGCTCAATCTAGAAACTAACAATTTAATACTATTAGGTCAAAGAAACATATGGTGTTTCTGATAACCTGCCTGACCCAAATTGTCCACGTTGAAATGCAGAAATGTAGTGTAAGTGTTAGTTTACCACAGTTCTTTGTTTTGCAACATATGTATATAATCTCAGGTAGAATGACTTTGGCCTGCTGTAGATTTTTGGTATAAAATACCTTCCCATAGAGAATGGATCAGGATTTCATGTAAGTTGTTCTTTTTCATGAAGTTGGGAGACAAAACAATAAAAGGATTCGTCTCATGGCTCAACCTGCATGAAATCAGACTGCTGTGGTCTGTAAATTTTGTAGTTATTTCTATATAAACAACTCTGGGACTCATGTGCAATGTGTAGCAGTGCAAGAAAACCTAATTGTTCTATTGGTAGTTGACAGTTACTAATGTTACCATAATCCCATTGGTACATTTTATTGTTAATATTATATTTCCTAACAAGAAAACAGGAGACAGAGAAAGAATTCACAAAAATATTAAAGGTTGATTCCCTGGTATTAAAGGGGCATTTTCCTTAATTCCCCATAGGTCTTTGCTGCCATTGTTGTCTATTTTTATCAGTGCCATGTAAACAGTGTAGATGTATGTCAGAGTGAAATGATGTGGAACTGAGTAGTGACTGTAGGGAGGACGAAGTTTAGTCTACACTGGGACGTTGTCTCTGACCAAAACCCTGCATCTCTGTGAGTGTGTGTGTGTGTGCAGAGGGGGTGTTTGTGTGTGTGTAATTGGCTGCGTTGTGGCAGCCTCTCATTAATATGGAGCCCAGGGGAAGGAGACAGCCCTCTTCCTCCCTCCGTGTTTGCTTGTTTGACTGTTTCTTCTCCACTGATGCTAAATGCAGCTCCCGGGGCCCGGTGTGCCTGTTGCCTGCTTCATTAAAACCTAGAAAATGAATATTAATGTCAGAAAGACAAAGAGGAGCAGCCGCAGCAGTAGTAGCAGAGGGGGGTCTTCAGTCTTTGGCCTGGTTCTGATGACATCTGGGTGAAGTAGGTAAAAAAGTAAAGGTTCAGTGCTGCTTGAGGATGTTGACAGGAAAAGTTTCAATTTTCTTTTTCTCTCTGCAGGAGTTTATACACAGGGGGTCCTCAATTTACGGGGTCCTCAACCTACGGCGTTTAGGTTGTAATACGTGATTAATTTTATGAGTAAATATTCTGTATTTAACATTTTCATATAGTTTGATTGCTGTGCGGAATATCATAAACCTTTTAATTGTAATCCTGTCATTTTTTAATGTTTTCTCTTTCTTCTTTTAATATATAAATATGTATATATATATGTTGACCATTATGGCTGGTTCAAAAAATGAAAAGTCCATAGGAAATGACTAGGAATAGAACATTTCTATTGTATATAGATTGTTTACAAATGGCTAACAGCATTTTAGTCTTCATGAATGCCCTTACAGGTTATTTGTCTTATTTTAATTTCAAATTAAAGCAGTCAATATGGCCAGTGAGTCAAAAAAGTTTGCATAGCACTTCCCTGTATACAGTCAAACGATTTTGTTACATGTCCTGATGATTTGCCGTTCAGAATGGCATAAGCTATCATACTGCATACTGCATGCATACTGAATGCACAAAAAAACCCTGAATATAATAAACACACATTTGCAGACACAGTTACAGTGACTCATCAAAGAAAACAGCTGTTCACAAGTGGGTTCAATAGATTTGTAAAGAATACAGCTATGTTCGGTCTATGGTTCTTTATTATGTAAAACAATATGATTTTTTTTTTTTTTTAAGCCTTTTATTCAAGCATTCATGGATGTCCAAAGTGTTTAGTTGAAGCCTTTTCTCTGAGCTTGAATGGTATTTAGTTCCTCAACTGCTTTTGACTGTTAATCATCTGAATCAGGTTGTAAAAGTGACAAGATCCCTTGATGAGTGGAGGAGTTGTGTTCTGGTGCCAGAAGGCGATGGGCAGAGGTGTAGCAACTACAGTTGGATAAAACTGAGGAGCTAAGGTGAAGAAAAAACAGGACAGTTGTGAGACCAGTCTTGGTGTATGCTTTGCAGACACTAGCAATAGGCAGAAGACAGAGCTAGAGGTGTGAGTATTTTTTTCTTTAGGAGTGACATAGATGGACAGATCATGATGGTTTGGACATGTTCAGCGGTGGGACAGCGGATACATTTGTAGAAGAATGATTTTAGAGATGGAGCTACCAGTGGGGAGACAAAGAGAAGATTGATGGATGCATATAAGGGACACGACAAAAGGAAAAGAAGAAGCACGAGAGGAAGAGACCATGTTTGGTTTGTAGCAGAACGTGTAACCTCCATCCAACAGGACATAAACATATCTTAAATCTATAAAAAAAAAAGTGTTTGAGATCTTACTGATCTTTTAAAAATCTGAATCCTACAAGTAACCTTTAGCACATCAATGATGAGGTTGTCATCAGTGATGAAGATATGTTTAGGTCCTGTTGGATGGAGCTGCTGTTAATTCTATGTTTTTTAAAGGTGCCCCTGAACTGTGATAAAATGCTCGGGTGAGATCCATTTATCCAAGGACCTATGTGCAGCATAAAACAAGAAAAAAAAGCAAGCTGTGTGTGTGTGTGTGTCTCCATCCTTTGGCTCTATCCTTGATCTGACAGAAACAGTCAAGAGCCTGTAACCATCAGCGTCACATTTACGACATTTACACCTTCAATTTACTCAGCACTTGTAACATCAACACCAGAGGCTGCGCCGCCATGAGTTTATCTACAGATAGTTAACACCAGCTCACTGACAGCAGGCGACATAATGATCTTCACCTTCCACCACCTGATGAGGAATCTGTGACACACATTAGATCAGAAAGATCAGAATCCTTCACTACTTGGAGGAATGTGTCAGTTTTGCGAGAACACGGTTAAAAAAAGGAGACACTGCTGAACTGCTTCGAGGAAGTATCTAACATTCTGGTTCGAAACACATGAATTCACTCTCTTTACACACTCCGGGAGGTCAATGTCAATCTACAAGACTTATCTGTTTCTGAAATGAAATGGCTCTAAAAATATTAACACACATAAAACCCTACTGGAAATCAGGAAAAAAAATCATAAAGGCTGGTCTTTATTTCTCCACATGTTCCTAAATGTAAACACCACTGGACATAACCCTGCCTTAACTGACCAATATGTTTTCATAAAATGCTGGATGGCCTATCAGAGGAGCAGCTCAGGGTCAGCTGTGGTCAGACTTTTTGGAAAGGACTATACAAATGCAGCCTGTTCTCTCCTGCACTGTTTGCTGTTGGAGAGCTAGGCTTCAGGAGCAGGAGCAGTAACTGGACATTTCTGACTAAAAGAACGGGAGGCAGATTGACAGATCCATAACTGCTCACATTAGTGATGGGCAAAACTGAAATATTTTTCATCGATACAATACTGACTACTTTTCTGCACTTTTTTTAAGTACTGGCATTGATACTTTATGTATTTTTGAACCAGTAAATTATGACTAATACCTTCTTATAATCCAACTAATTGGCAAGATCTTATAAAAGAAAACTTAATGTCTCAATAGTAGTGTATAGATGCTCCATCCTATTATAAGTCACTCCTCATTTTCAAATTCTGACCTTCACTTTGGCCCACAGTCAATTTCTTGGTGGTTGACTTCCGGTTGGGTTCCCCAGCTGGAGGAAGCAGGTGAGCCCACTGTGAAGTGCAACGTGGTTTAGGTTTCAGTCGTGTGGACTGCTTTCCCTCACGGCCTGGTAACAGATAAGCTTAATCCCGAATGATAGACGGCTGCAGTAAGAGTGTGTTTATTCTTCTAGAATGGCTGGTTTTGTCTATGTTGGCAGCATCTAGACATTATTTGTTATGTACTCAGAGTTGCAACTGTTTTGTGATTACCACAAACCTTATCTGACTTAGTTGGGAGTTAAGTCAAGTCCCAAATCACATATATATCATTTGTGTTAGATGTCTTGATTTTTAATAGATATTGTAATTAAACTTCCAATGCAATATACAGTGGTGCCTCAGCTTTTGAACATAATCTATTCCAGGTTGGTGGTTGAGGTTTGATTTGGTCAGGGTCTGAAATAATTTTTCCCATAAGAAATCATTAATCCGTTACCAGCAATCTAACCAGCAATTTAGCCCTAAACATGTAGATGCATATTTAAAATCTTTTTGTCTATTTTTTTTCCAAAAAGAAAAAGTCTCATTGCAATTAAAAAGAGTCATTATGCACCGGGCGACCTCGATCACGTATTTATCGGCAGCCTTTTGGTCCGAACTAGCCGCCTCTCCATGTCTAGTCACACGATGGAGACCAGTTCTCTGCTTAAACTTATCAAACCAGCCTCGACTGGCTTTAAAAGTAAAGCCCTTTTCATCACTTTCAACATTCCCCTCACTGCTCGTACCCGCACCTTTCTTTTTTAGATCATAAATAGCGAAAGCCCTTTCACTGATCAACGCTTCGGTGGTGCTGTCTCCAGCCAACTCTTTTTCTTTAGAAAAGATAAGCAGCAATTATTCCATTTCATCTAGTATCTTAAATTGAATTGAGTTGAATTCGGAACGAGAAAGCGGTTTGGCTCGACTCAGCCCGAGCGCGGCTGCCCGAATGCTGTCTCGGCTTGATTCGGCCCAGTCGAAAGCTGAAATTTGGTCGAAAGTGGAGGCACATTTTTCTCAATAAGTTTGGTCGAGGGCTGAGGCGTTCGAAAGGTGAGGTACCACTATACAGAATCAATGTCTCTGTCACTGCCTTGACCTAAGGGTGACTCATATATTGGACAGGACCGAATCCCGGGTCATGGTGGTTGACTTCCAGGCTCACCTCTTGCAAAAAGGTTCACAAGGAGCTGGTTTGGTGCAAAATGATTTGATTAGGAGATATGGAGGCTTCTGGCCCCTGTGACTTGGTAACAAGCTTACGTAACATACTTTGGATGGATGGAAGGACATCACATTGCAGAGTACAGTTACAGTTGTAGTAAGTAGATGTATGTATTGATGACAGATGACAATGTATTATATATGCTGTACATTACAATTTTACACCAACCTGAGTTTTGCTCTTTGGCCACATTGGGGGTCATTGCATTTCTGTCCTGGGGTTTCCTCAGTATATGAATCAAAGTGATCAGGCTATGACCATGAAGAATTTTAAGAACTCAATCGCTAACCATAGCAACCAAAAGGCATTATCCATTGATGGCTCACTAGATTCTTTTTGTCAAATACCTGTATTCAAGATTTATTTTTCAAGGCTGGATCCTGATATGTTGACTAATATCAATATTCAATATCAAGTAAGTCCAATTTCGTACATCTCTGTTAATTATAAATAACATAAATTACCCAGCAGGCCTGGGTAATTATTTGAACTTGTGGCCCTCAAGTTGTACCAACATTTGTGTGAACTGAGATATATGACGATTAAATCAGGAATGAAGGCTGAAATGCTAAACGCATTAAACCTCTTCTTCACTATTTATTGTAAAGAATGATGACTTTGCAGTGAAAGGGCAAAGGGATATTGATAAAATAAATAGAATAGTATAATTTGACAAAGTTTGGTGGGCTGGAATAAAAAGCCAAAGCAGGCACATCCAGCCCCCCCGGGCCCGAGTTTGCCCAGGTCCGGTGTAGAGTTTGGGCAAACAGAAGTGACTAGTCATTTGTCGACACAGATTGGGCAAAAGGTGCAACTTCACTAAGTGTTTAAAAATATAGTAAAGCTTTTCAAAAACGAGTGAAAACCCTCTTTAGAAAGAGGTGTGAGATCATGTTTTAGCAGTGCTTTCGTAATTAGTTTCATGCTGATCTCTTTTATATTTAGAGGTGTAATAATTTACTCTATATGTAAATTAGAAGAAAAACAAATTAGAAACAACTCATAATGTGATATAGTCCGAACCACCAACTGTGAGTAGTTCAAGCTTAATGTAAAAACACAACTTTAGCATTTGTTTTGTTTGTTGACATTAATGACTGAGCTTATAGAATGAAGACATGTTATGGGTTATTGTTTAAAGTTTTACTCAGGATCACAAATCAACATTAGCTCGACATATGTGACTGTATAAAGCACCAGCATGCATAGATTCATCTAGGGCAGGGGTGTCAAACTCAATTTCACAGTGGGCCAGAATTGAAACCTGGCATGAAGTCACAGTCCAAACTCAATATAAATTGACAAAAAAAAAAAAAAAAAAAAACTATAAACATGCATGTTTTCTCTTCTCTCCGATTGTGAAATAATGTTTTTTCATATGGATACTTCAACTTTTATTTATTTAAAGTGCCAAGTCACAACAGTTGTTATCTCTAGACACTGTACAAAACAACCATACAACAATTTTCAATACAAGAGAGAATAAATCCTGCCCATATAGACCATGACACTGGCTGAAGAACGACTCACAAATAACCCAGGCAGGGGAAAAGGAAGAAACCTCAGTGTGATCGACAGTGGAGGGGATCCTCACCCAGGATGGACAGGCGGGTGAACTAAACAGTGGTAGAGAATAATATAAAGTCCTTCCATTGCCTTAAGTCTTAAGTTTATAAAGTCCTTCCATCGCTGAGTTAAGTCCATGACGTCCTGGATCCAGATCTCGGTGAGCAGGGTCCTTGGGGAGTTTGGTGCAGTCCTGAGTCCGGCCCACGCCTTTGGGAGTCTATAGGAAAGATAAACACTCTGGGGACGTGAAATCTATTGCGATGTTTGAAAGAGGAATAAGGAGGAAGAGAAATAGAGAGGACAGAAGAGAAATAAAGGGCAGTAATAGAGGACTCAGTGTGCCACAGAACCCCCACGTTCCCAGCCTGCAACAGCATATCTAGAACCTTAGGTCCAGCCATAGGCCCGACATAGGGTCTCTGCTGAATATGTAGGCCATTATGGGCACTGTCAAATAGAAAAGTATTCAATCTAATCTTGAAGGTAGAGATTGTCTCGTCCTCCCAGACTAGGACTGGCAACTGGTTCCAGAGTTTCCAGTTGCTAGCAGAAAGCTTTGGCTCCAAATCTAGATTTGGAGATTCGTGGAACCACAAGAATGAAGAGTTCTAGTGGGTTGATAGGGTTGTATCAACTCCACTATATAGGAGCCATCCAATGGAGAGCCTTAAAGGTAAGCAATATCTTTGCTAGAATCAAACTGGAACTGGAAGCCAATGAAGAGAGGCAAGGACCGGGGAGATATGGTCTGTCTGCCTAGTCTTGATTAGAACACGAGCTGCTGTGTTTTAGATAAGCTGCAAAGTTCTCAGAGAACCGGCTGAGCATCCAGCTAATAAATAATTACAATAGTACAGCCTAGAAGTATTAAAGGCACGGACCAGCTTCGCAGCTGCATCTAAGGGAAGTATCTGTCTAACTTTCCTAACGTTACGTAGATGAAAGTAGGCTGTCTTACACTGAAGCTGGAACAGCCAAAGCTTATAAGAATAATAAAAAAAAAAATCACACATCATTGCTATTAGTTTCTTATTCGTTCTCTTTGTTGTCTTTTCAGACAATTTCCAATGTAAATATTTCTTTACAGAACACAATGTATGTGCTATAACAAAAGATATCCTTCATTAGTATAACACATTCTGAGAGTATGTAAGGTCTACATACTGGTGGGCCAACTACATACACAATTGATTTTATCCAAAGCCAAAAATAATTACAGATTCTGGGGGCCAGATTCAGACCCCAGGCCAGAGTTTGACACCTAGGATCTAGGGAGTGGATGGAAAGTGTCCAAAAAGGTAACAAACTAGTTATTCACTGTAACACTGCATTTAACCCACTTAATAATATTAGGAAAAAACTTCAACAACAGATTGGACAGATTTTTTTTGAAAACCTCACCAAGTCACACATTTTCACATCATAAGCAATGATAAAGCCAAAATGAAAAAAAAAACACCACCAGAGAGAAAAGAAACAAAAATATATATATACATATTTAAGTGCTTTTGACACTATTCATCATAACTTATTAAACAACCTGGAAGCATAAGTATCGGGGAATGGTGCTGGCATTATTTTGTGTATGTACGTATATGAATATAAATGTTGTTTTCATGTGTTGATTTAATGGAAAGAATTCTTTATTGTCATTGCATATGACAAACAACATTAGACACGTCCTGGTACCAGATCAAAGCAGGATAAAGGAAGAGAGAAGATATAAGAGAAAAAGAGAGCTTTTTCAAGTTTTATTGGTTTCTTTATATCCATCCAAAGAAATGCTGTGCTGCGGTACCAGCCTTAAAAATGAAAAAGAAATGGAAGAAAACAGCAGTTTAGCCCTAAAATACATCTAAATTGTTAATTAAGCAGAAGCAGTGGGGATTGATAAGTTGCGCTTCTTCTAATTTAATTTCAAATATGCATTTTGATTTACTCAAATAAAATGTCTTGCATTATGCTTCTAATATATATTTTAATATCCATTTGATAATATTTTTAATATCCATTTGATAATATTTTTCATCAATTAAAGTCAAATAACAGTCTGAAAATGGTAAAAAAGAATGATAAAAAAAAAAAAAAAACACTAATTATGTCCTGTCACATCCAAAACCTAAATCCCAAAGCTCAACCTACCTCTTCTTATGAAAATCAATGCTATAAACGGGGTGATAATGGCAGCAACATGCTGAAGGTGAAAATAAAGTATTAGATTGAAAGGGTATCATCAGATACCTCAAGCTGCTGTTTCAGTATTGCACAAAGTTGAATTGAGCCTTTCCAGCAAAAATGGCCAAAAGACATAAAGTCTTGGCAGAGTTTGGCTCCGATCCATTTCACAGCAACAGGTTTAGTCATAACTCTCTTTTGCTATCATACACGTGACACCTGAGCAGAAATACTGGTTGATGTTAGGCTGTGGCTGATGCACATTAGATCTAGATCCAGCATCCATTCTGTTGTCCACCGCGGAAAGTACTGTTTGTTTGGCAGGGTTTGTAAATGACAGATCCTGAGGGACGGATAAAGTAAAGATGAGAGGGGATAGTAGGCCAACAGCAGCTCTGAGGAGAATGACATTTACAACCAAGAGAAACATGGAAATGGTTGGCAAATAATTATTTGGTGTTAGACTAAATTAGATATTTATAGGCTACATGTTTCAAAAAGACTTAAATGTACAAAGTATTTGCCTACATGTCCATGGAAAAAGACTCACTGATAGATATGAAATTTAAAGATTAATTGTTCAACAGAGCCAGCGAACAAAAGCACTTTGACTTCCCGTGGGCAGTCAAATGAATGGAACTTCGAAACCTAGTGGGGATGAACAACAAATTGTCAACCACTTGGCCACACGCACAGCTAAAAGTCAAAAATACTAAGAATAATTGATTCGAATTCTCTGGAACTTAGATCTTGCCTGATTAGCCTACATAAAGGGTGATATAATTCACATGTGGCCTCTTAAGTCCTGGTGTACTGCCTGGCAGTACACTGATATTACAGTATATACCAGGCCTGGGCAATAATTTTGACTCGCGGGCCACAGCTGGTACTAAAATTTGAGTCAAGGGCCAAGTCAGGATCCGAAATATCGAGTATTTCCCTGAACAAAGATAAACAACGAGTAACTTATAAAATAAAGGCAACATGCTTTTAAGCCTCTTTAGCCCATCTATTGGCAAAATGGTGGTTTTGCAGGGAAAAGGTAGAAGGCTAACACTAATATAAATTAAATGTATAATTTGGACAAGTCTGGCGGGCAGGATTATAATGCCAAACAGGCCGCATCCGGCCCCCGGGCCTTAGTTTGCCCAGGTCTGGTTTATACAGTATGCTGATGTTATTATGAGGTGTATTCATTTAAAGGCCACATAACGATGATGTCACTGAAGGCCTACGGTTAAAATGCACTGCCCGCCCCTGAATGATACTAATTTAAGTATAATAAATATTTGAAACGTCGGTGGATCATTAGCTGTGATATTTAATAAGTAGAATAAAGTTACATGCGATGTTTACACACACACTAAATATCCAACTCTGTTTACCAAACAGCATGACTACAACTGTTAGGTCTATAAGATATTTTCCCCCCATTAGCTTGTATTTCTACAGTATATGCTGTTTTACACATATTTACCGATGAGTGCAGCTTTTCTCATTTTGTTTTCAGGCAGCAGCAGTCGTTCACTCAGCTGTATTTACCTGTCAGCTTGTTTTCCATCCACGGCTGTAACATGATTTGCATTCTTCGGACCTAAGTTTGCATAAATGTGGCAAGTCTACCATTGGCCTGGAAACATATACAAAACAGGTGACATTTTTAAAGGGCAAACTGAAGTAAGAGGTAACACAAAGTCAGTGATGAAAAGAAAACACTGTGGAATAGAACATTCAATTCAGTTAGATATTGCATGGAATAATTCATAATCACCACTAACACCAATAATGGGATTATTTTAATGATAATAATGTCAGGAAAATACGTAAACATAGTTATGCTAGGTCTGTCACACTTCCTTTTTCTGTTTCTCACATTAGTTTGACAGTCTGACTTGTGGCACCTGCTGTCTCTGGTATACGTGCAACAAGTAAAATTTAATATGGTTAAAAAAAGTTTTGTTTTTTTTTCTCAGTAATTTCAGAAAATCAATTTGAAACCCCCAAACACAGCGTCTCCAAACATTAGACAATTGTGCACAGTTCGATATAATTAAAAACAGTGTTGGTCACATAACAAAACTACTCTTCTTGGTAACTAATAACGTAACCTAAGTTACCTTTCCTATTCAATAACGCTGTTATTTTACTGTGGTGTAAAAGGGGTTGTTACGCATTACTATCTGTGGTCCAAATGGACGGTGTCTCTCAGCTACGGAGAGAGGACTGTGTGGCAGCGGAGCCTGTCTGCTGCCTGTCAGTCATGAGTGAAAGACGGCCGTGCACCCTAACTGAACGCATGCGTTGAAAAAAGGAGCAATGATTGGTTGACATAGGTTAACATTTCAGGCTAAGCCAATCAGTAGGAGACCTGGGTGGGTTTTCTTGCCTTACAGGGAAATACAGTCTCACACACACACGCGTCGCAGTACAGCAGCACACACCCACACTCTATTGGCTACACTGTCAATAGAGTGTTTCTGTTTAATTGTTGTTGCACTGCCAAAAGAGTGTTGTTGTTTTACTTGCTCATTGCCAAAATCGGACTGTTAACTTTACATTGCTATGAGAATGTAGTCATTTAATATAGTTATTTCAGCACAGCTATGTTGTTGTTTACCTTTTTTTTGTGCACTACCTGGTTTGATGGCAAGTGGCAAGTTGGCAAGTTACAATGAAAATGTCTAAACATCTATTTTGTTTTTATTGTACCAGTACATTTCATTATGGTAGTTGCTACAGAACACAACACAAAACCTTTTTTTTTTATTATTATTATTATTATTTAAAGTTAAGTAACTAGTTATTACTTACTTTTATAAATTAGTGACTAGTAACATAACTGCTTACTTTTTCAGAACAGTAACTAGTAAAGTAATAAGTTACTTTTTTAAAGTAACTTGCCCAACACTGATTAAAACATGTCAGAATCTTAGCAGCTGATTTACTTGTGAAAGATATATAAAAGAGTTTCCCGAGCTTCTTCGTTTCTCTGGATGAATGGGCTCAACAGATATGAACAGATGTCCAGAGGAATCAACAATGAAGTTAGTCATTGACAGCCTCCCCTAGGAAGTTGAATCACTAAAGGTCACAGGTAAATTAGCTAGTTATTGAAGTGCTGCATCCAAGTATATTCATAGAAAGCTGATTGGATGGAAAAGGTGCACCAGAAGCAGTGAAGAAGCAACTTTATCCTTATAAGAACTGTTAACAAAAATTCATTCAGTGGCTGGGGATCAATTCATAAAGAGCCATTATTTATTTCTCTTAATAGAAAAGGAACAGAACTGTTAAGTTGTCTATTGTCGGTGTGCATTTTATTTTTGGAGATCTTTGGAAAAGCGTAGATATATAAAATCTGCCTTGCTGGAAGACTTGACGTTTACAGAGTCAGTGGTGATTTGGTGCCATGTCTTCTGCTGGTTTTTGGTACTGTTTGAACTTAATGCATCCTTGTGCTGGAAAACATTGAAGGTGGACATAGAGTTTTCTTTTATTTAACCAGTATTTGGCACTTGCCAAAGCCACAAAGACAGATCTAACTTTTCTGAGCGTGAACAGAAAGAAATTATGCACTGTCATTAATAAGAAAGTAAGACAAAACCTGCTACAACATAAATTACTTTTACCATACTTATAATAATAATATTAATAATAATAATAATAATCTACTTCACCTTTTGGCTTGTCCCTTTTTCAGGCGTTGCCACATTGAGTCAACAATTTAGACCTCACCCTATCCTCTGTATCCTCAACTCTAACTCCAATCACCTCCATGTCCTCTCTCACTGCATTCATAAATCTTTGGCTTTCCTCTTCGTCTCCGACCTGGTAGATCCATCTCTAGCATTCTTCCATCGATATAACCACTGTGCCTCTTCTGAACATGCCCAAAGCTTCTTAATCTGGTTTCTCCAGGCTTTTCTCCAAACCTTCCTGTTCCTCATTGCTAATCCTGCCCATAACTTTAACGCACTATAGTTTCTAGTTTCATAATTTCTTTTCTAAAATATTAAACCTTGTCACTATTATTATAGTTTTTGGTGATGTACTTATAAGTACACCAGTCCCTCAAACTCTTTTGGGGTCATTGCGCATTGGTCCTGCTCTAGTTCTACATTAGTTCTGTGTTACATTTTATTCTCCCTGCGTACTTCTTTTACTTCAGTTTCTGCCTGACACTGGTTTCCATGAGTTGAAACTGGTTTACTTATGTGAATAGTGATAAAACTGATTTATTAAGCAAGTTGTTGTCCCTTGTATGCCAGAACGTAAGAAATTCCAGATTTTACATCATAGTTGGTTTATTTGGGTCATTTTGGCAATCTTTCTTTTTTTAACACCTCAACTGCTGCCGTCCAAACATTAGTGATGTCCTTGTCTTCAGCAATATTATTCATTCTACCTAAACTTGTAATCCATTTTACACTTGTGTCAGACAGCTTGTCAGCATAATACAGAGCTCCTACCCTAAGTGCCCCAGCAGTTAGAATTTTAAGCTTGATATGTTCTGGAACAAAAAATATATATATATATTAAAGCTCACACATTTCCCTGTATTAATAAGACCAACAATACAAAGACAGATAGCATTATTATTGGATGTAGTGTGTGCAAATTCCTCAAAACTATGAAACATTCATTTCCACAACCATATGAATAAACATACATGAATCTAATATTTAGATTAGATACATTTTGATTTAGATAGAAAGGTTTTTCATTAAAAACAACATAAGAAGTTTGTTGATAAGACATGTATCGAATCTCTTCAACACCTAAAAAAGTATTTTCATATTTTTCCCCAAGAGAGTCCTGGCAGGACTCTGTGAATATCTACCAGAATTACTTTTATTCGTTATCCGTTTTTTCTTCTGAACATTGAGTTCTGGAACATTATGTTTTGAGCACAATTTTTTTTTTTTTTTTTTTTTTTTTTTTTTTAAGGTACCAGTTTTATAACTTTGCAGAAAGAGAGGCTAAATGAAATAAAGGATAACTAAAATATTTGAATAGTAATGCATAGCTGCCAAATATATTAAAAGAAAACCCAGTAATTTCCTTTTGTTTAAAACAGAATTTGCGATGTACTGTGAGGATAAACTCAAACCATATCAGCTCCTGACCTTTTGCCTGCAGACCAGAAACTAAAGCCTGGTACCGTTGGAACAAACTCCAAACACATGCCCTCTGGCAAAGACTGTTCAACCTTGCAATCTGGCTGCTGTAGACTCTGTCACTGAAACGTCACCATGTGGCCGAGATGTTCTCCACAGTGACAATGTGCTGTTAAGTTTAAGTCATACAACGTTGGCAGAGGAGAAGCTTACACCCATGACCTACATGACCTATTTTATCCCTCTATTGCTACACTTAACAAGAGAGAAAATCAGTTCTTTGTAGATCCATCTTTCTGTCTGGAAAGTGACATTTCACACTTCAGGCGGTGCAGTCACCTCTAAAGGTATGTTTTAAACTGTGTAATTTAGGGAGTGTTTGGCAGCAGGTAGCGCCACACAATTAATCTAATAGCAATTGTGATGTCACTCAGTGACACAAGGGCAATAAATGCTGCTGTCGAGCCAAAATTGGCCCATGAGCTTAGGTAGTGTCCTGTGTATTAACAGCCTCTATGTGATCTTCACAAACTAGTCAACAGTATCTGGGATTGAGGAAGACAGAGGACTGTTGGGCACAGGAGTCCAAATTTGTTTTGTTGACGACAACACTTACGCAACACAAAGGAAGAGATATGTTTGTGACTTGAATCACGTCAGTTCTGCTCAATAGGTCAATTAGCTTTTATTGTATCTGTTGTAATCCTGAGGTTCATTCAGAAGGCAAAAACAACAGCCATTTGCAGATGTTTGTTTTGTCACTATCTCCAGGTTTCTGTGGGACCAAAAGAGGTCCTGGGCTTCCAGGCAGTGTCATCAGTCATGTCTTTTGGAGCCAAGAGTTTGTAATTTACAGACAAAATGGTTCGTACCTTTGTTCATAGTTCCAATACAAAAAGAAGAATGTTTCAGATTGATAGATTTCCTTTGTTTTGAGTCATTCAGTACTTGGCATCTTGCAGTTAACCTTAATATTGTTCCCAGAACTGTTTGGTACTAGACCATGCTGTGAGTAGCCCATGGGGATCATGTCATTTAAGTTATGTTTAATGCAGACTTATTATGCATTATAATTGAAAACACTTATAAGACATACTTAGATACAGTGACCTCAGAAGATAAGCTTTCTGAACCATATAATATAATGAAATTTTCCTCAGAGCTTTTTTCTGACAGAGATGTGTGGGCCACGTGTCACAGTAATGTGAGATTAAAGACATTAATTCTGTCTTCAGTTCTGAGACAAACGGTCATTTCAACTAAAAAAAAAAAAAAAGTGAATATTGCACCCCCTTGACAAAACACCAAAATGCATTAACGGTCATCATAAATTAGAGAAAAGTTAAAAATGGAAATAACACAATTAAAGTGTATTCAATTGTTAAAACAATTTGCTCTAAGAAATGTATACATTATTGGCCCAGCGGTTAAGGGACCGGAATTCCTTAAGGGACTGCCAGGTTACTACTGAGGTCCACTGATCATGGCACTGTCCCTACCCACTGCTCCTCGGGCCGTCAAGGAAGGAAACTCCGTCTCATTGTGACATTGTGATCCAGACCACTGCACACAATGTGACCTGCGTTTAACCCATTACCAAAGTGAATAATGGGCAGTATCTAGTGCCCCGGGAAAAGTGAGTGGAGACAATGTCATGATCAGTGGACCTCAGTGGTAACCTTGCAGCTGGTGAATTAAAATCTGGAATCCTCTGTACCCAAGTCTGGTTCCATAACCACCACGCCACCACTGTCGATAGTTCTATACATATTTTGCACCATTTCTTCTTATTTTGTAAAACAAGCCCCCCGCTAGAAGCTAAATTGTTTAGAAGGCCTGGGTATGGAAAAGATTGGGGTTTCCTGGTCTAGGAATAATGATGTCGTCTCATTCTAAACATTTATTTATTCATTAATCTTTATCTGCTTGGGGTCGCAGGGGCAGCTGGTGCAATCAATATCACATTGCACCTTATTGTGAACCTTCTTGGGTCGAGAGGATGCTTCATTCTGACCCGTGTCCGCCTCCTGAACCACTAAGCCACCACTGCCGGCCATTCCAAACACATTAGCCTAATTTTATCTTTTAGACCGAAGTAAACAGGTTGTTATCAAGCAGTGACATTAAGTCTATCCTTTTCAGTGGGGATGAGAATATTTCCGTTGTGATCCATCATTCAGCTCCAACAACTAAAATGTTCATCATGCTTCATTTTACACTTGGAAACTAAGGTTTTGTTTCATTTGACGAATGTCTGCTGTTCTTTCCCAGGCATGAAATTTGTCAAAACAAACTGCATTTGCTCTTAGAGAAGGAAAGAAGGTAATATGAAACATCTTCTTTGGTGGTTTTTAATCCTGTCAGAATTGTAATGGATTGAGGTGAGGATCCTTTGATTGTTCAGGTTTTTGTCTTCTCAATGCACTAAATTTACAAGAGGTCTGAAATAGAAGTAACCTCAGAGCCCTTTAGTGACATACCTGCCTAAACAGAACAAAAATCTTAATAACATCAATATATCCATAGAACACACAGGGGCGGCTGGTACCACCACAATCAGGCAGTTCTTCCAACTTCTGGCAGTTGGTAGTAGTTCACCAACTGCCAGATATATGTGGGTTGGGGCTCTGCTTAAATCATATCCCCTCAGTGGCAACCTGGCACCCAGTGGATTTAAACCTGGAAGCAAAGTCATCTTTCTTAACAATTAGACCACTGCCACCCTAAAATATCTCATGCTATGTATGATGTAATCTATCAAGGTCCAAGTTCAAAGAACCAAATTTAAAGAAAATGAACCAGATTTGCCAAAAATCCAGTTTTGCCACTGGCCCAACATATAGTATATCAAAAAGCGTAATAATACCATAATGCACTGACAATATTATCAAAACAAACAAAACAAATGTACTTATGTTGAAGTCCAGTCTTTCTTGCAGTTATAATCACAGATTCTAAATTCTACTAAGCTAAGAATCATCCTTTGTCTGTGGAACAGTAGATCTTTTATTTTCAAGCATGTACGTAAATGAAAATAAATTATTAGATTAGAGTCACTACTAATCATTCTTTTAAATGTGGAATGGTGAACCAGGCTTTGGTCCAATACTTCCAATGGCATTGTACAATTCAGCCTGACATGCTTTTGTAGGCAGCATTTTCACACTTTCAGAGGTAATCATGTTTGTATTCAATACATTGAAGTGTAGTTTCAACATGGTTGACTACAAATCAACACTACAATGAGTTCACACAGTCATATAGTCATTTAAGGAGTTTCTTGAAATGGTTGCATCTTATTCTGAAAGTTAAATTAGAGTTCTCAGAGGGAAAGTTTTGCTCAAAAGCTTCCAACTTTTAGATTTATCATGTACAGGTCTGTGGTAATGTACTGCACCTGTCAAGGAAATGAAATTCTTCAGTTGAAACATGCTGTAAGCAGTGTTAACGTATGAAAATGTGGGCTGTATGACTTTTTTTTTTTAATGGAGATTTTCTTGAACTCCAACTCTAAGCAATATACTGTATGCTACACGTGCAAAAACATTACAGCAGGTTCAATCTCAGCCCTGGTGTCCATAAAAGATATGGACCCTCACCATCAGGGGAAGGTTTCAGAACCATGAGGTAGAAAATGTATCTCCTCACTCTCAGTCATCTCTACATCCATCACACTCTTGAATAAGCAAGGTACAGACTTTGCTTCGATCTCAGAACATGTTTGTGGAAGAGCAAGCGAGGGGAAGATGAATAAAGATGCAGACAGAGCGGAAAAAAAAGCAGCAGAGTCACAGTTGAGGGGAGTCAGCAGAGTCAACAGGGTGAGTTAGTGTGAGCTAAATGGCGGCAGTAGTGGCCTAGTAGATAAGGAACAGGAGTGGGGTTTGGAGGGTTCCAGGTTCGAATATACCCCCTTGCTCTGAGCATAGCACCATCCCCACTGCACCTCGGTGGATGGGTTGAATGAAATGCTGGGAAGAGGGATGTGGGCAGCCAAACCATGGGCCTGCTACACATACACTTCAGTCAGGGGGTGAGCGGGAACTACAATGATCTTGGAGCACACCATGCTAATGCTCTGTAGGCAGTTTTTCTCATGCAGTTTTAAGGAGTGGATGCAGCAGGCTACCTTGAATGTATGGTAGAGGAGTCAGGAGGACCTTGTTGCTCACGGAGAAGGAGTTCAGTTTCCTTAGCAGGTACATCCTCTGGTGGCACCTTTTCAGGATCGCCTCTGTGTTGGAGGAGAACTTTAGTTATTGTCCAGAATGATTCTAAGGTTTTTTTTTTTTTTTTGTATTTTTGGAATCTTTTGGAATAGAAGAGAGAAATAAAATCTACTTTGCTACTTTGCTTTACTTTGGAAGACTTAATGTTTACAAAGTCAGTGATGATTTAGAGCCACGTTTTCTGCTGCTTTTGGTCCACATTAAATGCAGCCAAATACCAAGGACTTTCAGTGCACGTAATGCTTCCTTGTGCTGAAAAATATTGGCGGTGGATATACTGATTTCCTTTTTTTTAACCATACTGGCAGAGTTTGCGTTCCTCCCCTCATCCTTTTCCTGAATCCAGAAAGCCTGGCACCATGGAAAATAAATTCAGAAAATAACTGTTTTTTTAAGTATTTTACACATCAAAACAAATTAACTAAATGATCATGAATTGTATGGTGCCACTTGTAAAAAAAAAAAAAAAGTCATTTAATAGAAAAATTACAAAGCATTTTTGATTTTTCAACTATTCATCATTTATTTTGCTGATTTGATTTAAAAAACAAAATTACTCTCTTAACCCTTGTCAGTTGTTCAGAAAATGACTGACTTCCCTCAGTAAGTAGACATATTGTTAGCTGAGATTTACTTGGTTGGCTATCTACAACGTTTAACAGCATATAACAAAAGAAAACCTCAATCTTCTCTGCTTTTAAACCCTATTTTCCAGTTTGAAATGAGTTTGAAGAGCTGTAGCATGAGCTGATATTTGATTTCTGCAGGGAGCTGACCATCACTCAGAGCAGAACAATTACCTGAACAAACGGCAAAAAAAAAAAAAAAAACTTGGAAAACTTGGAGGCCTAAAGAAAGTGGGAAAATAACACGCAATATGTGTGTGTGTGTGTGTATTCTATCAATATCTGTAGATAGAAAGTAGAAGATCTCTATAAAAGACAAAAGTTACAAACAAAGCATGTAGTTGATTCCAAAACTTGAACATGAGTAATTAGGCTAAAACTATTTTCAGAATGAAGCAAAGCAGTTCGTGACACTGGGGTGTAAAACGTTATTTTTGTTCGCTACACTCAGGTCTATTTTTAATTGAATCTGTTTTTTTTTTTTTTTTACCTCCTTGAGTTTGTTCATTAATCATTTTACTGTTGTGCCAGTTTACATGTGAAGGGAGCTTCAAAGAGCAGGTTTATTTAGAAAGAATTTAGGGCTGCTTCAGGTTGATTGCTTTCACATGTAAAAGATCAACCAAAAAGCAATAAAGAACAAAAGCAAAGAGGGGGAGAGGGGGAAAACATATTTTCACTTTTGTTAGGTCTGGAAGGAAACAAGAAAAAGAAACATGATGTTAGGCTTCCTAACAAAACAAGGTTGTGAAAAACAATAGTTTCTTCTTTATTATACGCATCCAGTGGCTCGGGCACAAAAGCTATATTTTAATCACAAGAGCATTTTTATTTTTTTCCCTATTAAATACAATACTTTCACTTTTTCCAACACTTAGACCTGGGGAATGAGGCAAATGTACAATTCCCAAGTGGATTCCAACCTTTTAGTCATATGATCTCTTTTTGACATCTTAAATTTTGCCTGACTTAAAATTAGTTCTTGATCAAGCGTTATCCTTATAGTTATAAATACTGACCAGCCAGATTAGTGTTAAGGAATTAAAGTAGCAGTCACGTCTTCAGTCACATGATTGCAGCTGTCAATCAAGGTGTTCCACCTCAGATATTTTAAAACACTACATATATTATATTTGAACTCAATTGATATTCATGAAGTGAATAAATGGACTGGTCATGATAAAAATTTATGTTTTTATCATATTTTCATCTATCATAAAATATATATCTGCTCATCTGTTACCTGGTCCCAGGGGCAGCCAGCCCTACCATTCTGCTCCATACTGTGAGCCTTCCTATGAGTGACAAACTAGGACCTGGTAGATTAGAACCTGAAGCCCTTATGAAAAAAAAAATATATATATATATATATGTATATATATATATGTATATATATAATTGTGACAATCAATCAATCAACTTTGATTTATATAGCCCACATTTACAAATCAAACTTGTCACATAGGGCTTTGCAGGGTTGGTAACATCCTCTGTCCTTAGACCCTCAGCCAGGGTAAGGAAAAAGTACGAAGGAAAAAACCTTTTTAACAGGGAAAAAAAAAAAAAAATGGTAGAAATCATTTCCTCATTTGTTGTCACATCAGATATAACTTTACCCGATCTCCTTTTTTCTAACCTTACTTTAGTCCCTTTAAGAATTTTAATTACATTTGGCATACCTTAGTTTAGTTTAGCCGTTCACGTCAAGCATGTAATAGAAAATAACCATACAGTAGGGCACATATATAAACTAATTTGATAGCTTTTCATGCTGATTTAAACTTCTGTCCTCCTCACTGCAAAATGTGCGATTGCCCTCATATAATGACAGAATTTCAATCTTTCTATTTACTTTATCAATTTTACTGTGAGGTCTGTGTCTGTGTCTTTCCCTTTCCCTGCTGTTGTGTGGTGCTGGT